>JAUZSV010358786.1:0-11392 GCA_034780495.1 Parotocinclus cesarpintoi | reverse complement strand
TAGATTCTTAAGTAGGGGCATCCGAGTAACAAGCAATTAAAAAAGTCTGGCCTAATGAAGTCGTGCTGGAAGGAACGACAGTATTATAGCAGAATTTATAAACTGAAATCACCTAAAATAAATAAAAACATTAGTAATTTTGATATTTTTGATATTTGACACGCTGTTTCTTTGTCTAGACTTCCACTCCGAGATGTAAAGTCACTAGGTTCCTCAGGTGACCAAATAATAAACCCTGATTTACATCTGACACACACACTGACAGTTCATGAAAACCTAAACTCAAGAACATCATCACCAGAAGCCAAATATACAGACCGTTTGGAATCCGATTCTTCTCTTTCCGTTTCTCAAGAAGATCAAAAAGATGACCAAATAAAACCTGTAGCTTCCTCTCAAAGAAGTCTCACAACAAGCCAGGTCTCACAATCATCAAGATTAGGTGCTGTTCTCAAACCACAGACGTCTGAAAGTTCTCCACTACAAGCAAGGTCCATATCTAACTGTCCTAATCCCCAATCCCAAAGTCCACTACTTTCCACATCAGTTCAAATCCAATCTACAGCATTTCCTGTTTCATCCAGTCCTGATTTAAACCCTGATCTACATGAGGAACACGCATTAAGACCCATTTTGAGCTCAGAACCACAGATTCCAAGAACGTTATCTCCAGAGGACAAATATACAGACTCTCTGGATAGTGATTCCTCTCTTTCCATTTCTCAAGATGAACAGAGTACTGATGACCAAATAAAACCAATAAGCTCCACCCAGAGGAGTCTTACAACAAGTCAAATCTCACAGTCTTTAAGATTCGGGGAAGTTCTCGAGCTTGAAAGTTCTCGACCAAAATCAGCGTCCGCATTAAGCTTTACTTCTCCTTGTCCTGCTCAATTCTGCAGTCTACCACTTTCCACATCAGTTCAGATCCAATCTCCAGCATTTTCTGTGTCCTCAAGTCCTGAATTAAACACTGATCTTCATCAAGAACACAGGCCAAGACTCCATGGCATCTCAAACCCACAGATTGTAAGAAGATCATCTATAGATGCCGAATATACAGACTCTCTGGACTGGGATTCCTCTCTTTCCTTTAATCAAGAAGAACAGACCAACGATAATCAAGTAAAACCAATGGATTCCTCTCAAAGTGTAACACAATGTCAGTTCTCACAATCATCAAGATTTGGGGATGTTCTCAAACCACCAATTCCAAAAGCCACGTCCATATTGAAATCTCCTTCTGATTGCCCCACTCAATCCTGTAGTCCATTGCTATTCACAACAGTTCAATCTCCAGCATCTCCTGTTTCCTTCAGTCCTGAATTAAACCCTGATCCACATCAGAAACACATCTCAAGACACTGTGACATCTCAAACCCACAGAATCCAAGAACATCATCTCTAGAAGCCAAACATACAGACTCTCTGGACTGGGATTCCTCTTTTCCCATTTCCCAAGAAGAACAGGATACTGATTTTCTAATAAAACCAACAGATTTATCTCAAAGTCAGATCACACAGGTGTCAAGAATTGGTGATGTTCTCAAACCACCAGTGAAGGGAAGTTCTCCACCAAAAGCAACGTCCATGCTTACCAGTCCTCCTGCATGTCATACTCCATCCTGTAGTCCATTGCCCTTCACATCAGTTCAAATCCAGTCTCCAAAATTAGGTTTGAACCCTCCAGAAACTCATGGTCCTGACTGTACTCTAAACCTGATGTCTAAGCTTTCCCAAACAGAAGAAGAAACCAGAGACACGCTAAGGTCAAAAACACCTAATCAAATCCTAAACCCTGATCACGTCTCAAGACTTGATGACAGCTCAAATCTACAGATTAGAAGAACGTCATCTCCAGAAGTCACATATACAGACTCTCTGGACTGGGATTCCAATTTATCCATTTCTCATGAAGAACAGGACAATGACAAGCAAATAAAACCAACGGATTTCTTTCAACAAGGTCTCACACCACAATCGTCAAACCTTGGTGACGTTCTCAAACCACAGATGCCTGGAAGCTCTGGACCAAAATCATCATCAACACTCAACAATTCTCCTCGTCCTGCTTCTCAATCCAGCAGCCCTTTGCCTTCCAAATCAGATCAAATCCGATCACCAGTGTTTCCTCTTCCCTTCAGTCCAAATCTGAGTCGTTCATCTACAGATTGGATTCCAACAAACCCTGAAGCTCTGAACACACCACTGTCTACACCTTCCCCACTGCAAACCCCTAGAAGCTCTAGACCACCACATGACTCAACACTCACATATCCAGAGGCAACACAGGACTGGGATTCCTCACTTTCTCAATCAAAAGCAGAGGACCTCAGTTTTGGAACAAACCCCTCCAAACTGGCCGATGGAGCAATGATCTCACCATCACCAAAATACAGTGACATTCTCGAACCACAAACCACTGGCTGTGATTCCGCCTCCGCTCTTTCTTTCAAATCCCACAGTCCACTGCTTCCGTCTTCATGCCAATCTCCGGCACTTCCTCTTGAGAGAAATTCTAAAGCTCCTCATTCTCCATCAAGAGCGTTCCTCCTCAAATCACTTTCCCTATCTCCAGCATGTCACCTGGATTCTTCAGAACTTCACAAGTCCAAAGAGGAAGCATCAACAGAGGACCAGGAACCAGATTTGGCTTATTTTGAATCAATGGACCTTCAAAGGTCGCCTCTGTCTCCTCGTTTGAGCCTGTCAGGTAAGCCCATGTTAATTTCACTGCTCCAAAATCAAATGGCTACAGATATACAGACTACAGGTATAGCTCCGACCGACCAGTGGCTCACAGGACAGAACATTATCAGATTTAAGAAGTGAAAATAAACGATGCTAGAAGCTCATTTTAAATGTACGGCGTCAGAGTTTTGCTGGTTTATGTTTGGTCTTGATAGAGCAGGTAGAAAGTGATATATTTATATTAATGTAATAATTAAGACCGGTCAGCAAGCAGTGCCGTCCCCCACGACCATTCCGCCACAAAACTGGCCAAACAACTACCTGTTTAACGTGATGGAAATCCAATTTATACACTAAAGCGATTCCCTGATCCGATTTCTGTGTCAACATTTGGACGTAATAGCATTGGGGTATTTTCTTGGCACACTTAGGGCGCGTTGATACCAACTGAGCAATGTTTAAATGCCACAGCCTACCTGGGTCTTATAACTGACCTTGTTCACCCCTTCATGAGCATCTTCTTCCAGCAGCTTCTCAAAAGCTCAGATAATCTCCAACTTAAATTTAATTCAGATTTATTTCTATATCTCTTTTTATAACGGAGCATTGTCTCAATGCAGCTTTATAATCTTATATTATTTTCAATCCCAAATTGAGCAAACCTAGGGCGACAGTGGCAAGGAAAAACTCCCTGAAAGTAGAAGGAAGAAACCTTGGGAGAATCAAGACTCAAAAAGGGAACCGACCTCCATGGGTGGCCTAGATGTTCATTAGTTAAATACTTAAAATTATATTAAAGTAATAGTAAAATTGAGTAAATAATGTAAGTTAAATCAGTAATAAAATTTAAATGAGTAAAAATAAGTTGGCCCATCCAATGAACCCAAGCAGAACTTTTAAAGAAGACACAGAGCGTTTTCCTTATCCCATTGCAAAGTCACTGTTTGGGTGGCATTGCAGAACGGAAATGCCCGGACGCTATAAGGGCTACGTCCGGAACACGTTCCTCAGGCTTCCGACTTGATTTCAGTCCCTATACCGGGGGAGACCCAGGAGCAGCTTCTGCGTGATTCTTAAAATGTCGGCCAAAGCAGCGTTACCTTTAGTCCAGTGCAGCACAGCGTGAATGAGAACGGCTCTGCTAGGCCGTGTCGGAGGTGGGGACGCGGGTGACGGACTCACTGGGGTCCGTATGGCACGATTCCTCCTGACAGCTAAAGACTAACATTTGCTCTGGACTGAAGGACCGGCATGGGTGCCATGGCAGCGCTAACCTGTAACAGCAGGGTTAAGAGCGCTGGCTGAGGGAGCTCAAGCCTGAGGAGGAGGAGGAGGAGGAGGAGGAGGAGGAGGAGGAGGAGGAGGAGGGGTGTTGAAAGGAGGGAGGGAGGGAGAAATGGGCTGCTAACCAGAGGAGATGAATGAAAGAGAAGAAGGGCTCGGGGAGCGTCCAGGGAATTGTTTGAGGGGAAACAGTGTCCGTTTGTGGCCAGTGATAATACTTTCCATTCAGCGGGGCCTCACAGCGCACCGATTCCTCTGATTGCAGCCTGGCGCCCTGCTGGCGAGGCTCGGCGCTGAAATTAAATCCACTCTGTACAGTTATAAATTATAAAGCTCTATAAACAATGCCGCCGCAGGGACCAGAGCAGGGCCGAAGTGGATTATGAGAGGCTGAGGAAAGAAAGGCGACGTAATCGCGACGCGAAGCGGGGACTGCCCCGTTTTTTTTGGCCGTCGCGGGCCCACCTGAGGGTCCGAACGTCACCGGGACCCGACTAGGCCGGACCGGAGGACGAACAGCAGGATCGGAACTGACAGATAAGAGCAAGAAGTGCGGTGAAAATGCCTAGCGTTGCAAAAGGGTGGTGCCCTCCTCCACAGATTCCAAAGTTTGAGATAGGCTAACTTAACCAGTGACCTGAAACGCCTGGACTCAGCAAAAGAACGGCCCAGTTGCCATATTCTCTCTCACACACACACACACACACACACACACAGAGCAGTAAACATAGCTCGTATTATTTGTGATTTTTTTTAACCTCAATGGCGTCCCAGTTTTCTGTGTGGATAAATCCCGTTTAACGTGTGTCTCCTAAAGCAGTTGCGTTGCATTGTTTTTGTGTAAAATAAAAAAAATGATCAAAAAAAGGAAAAAAACCCACTCAAAATTAAATTCAGTTCAATTTAAAATTAATTTCTATAGTTCTTTTTATAACGGAGCATCGTCTCACACCCTGTTTATTATATTATATGATCTTAAAAGGTCAATCCCAAACTGAGCAAGCCTAGGGCAACAGTGGAAAGGAAAATCCCTGATAGTAGAAGGAAGAAACCTTGGGAGGAACCAAGACTCAAAAAGGGACCCGACCTTTATGGGTGTTAATTAAGTAAATATTAAGTTAATAAAGTAGATTAAAGTAATATTAAAATAAAGTAAATAATATAATTGAAAACATTTGCATTATCCTGAAAAAAGCACACGCTGTGTATATATATAAGGGGAAAATAAAATATCAAATAAATAAGATAAAATACAAAATATCAAATCAAATATCTATCTAATAATTTTTTTTAAATAAAAAAAAAAAAAAAAAAAAAAAATATATATATATATATACATTATATAAATTAGGGGATATTTTGTTTGATATTTTTATTATTATTATTATTTTATTTTATTTATTTTATTTTACTTTCCCCTAAGATATATATATACTCATTCATTTGAATGCACTTGTCAGGGGAAAGCCGATGCCAGCTGGCAGCACAGGGTGCAAGGACTGTTTGATTATTTCTGTAGGCCCTGCATTGTGTGAAATAAAATTCAACATTTTCGTTTTGTCTCATCCTGTGAGTCTTAACAAATTCCAAAATAGAAATATTTCAGCATCTCTGCAGCAGCATTCATACGCTGCAAATGCCAACTGGTCGGAAACAAGCAGTTAATTATCATCAATTAATAACGCAAATAACAGTTCCAAGAAAGATTTAGATGTAGCCATGCTTTATTATAACTGGATATATCTTTGGCTTCAGAGATATATTAAAAATATATATTTCATATAAATTTGATGTAAATATATACTTTATCCCTTAATTCTTGTGAGCAGTATGTATTATTATTATTATTATTATATATAGGACTATTTAAGAGAGACTTCAATCTGTGAGGACACAACCCCAAAAAATCCCTGTCATCCACTGACTTGGAGTCGTGGTGCCCCTGCAGGTCGTGGACGGTAGCGCAGGTGCGGTAGGCCCTGCCTTTGCTGTGTAAGCTCATATCAGCGCTAGGAAATAGCCAGTGAAGCTGGAGGTAACGTGACAGCGAATAAACAGAAGCAGGGGGCTGACGTTAGCCCAACCTGCTGCCCCGGCCACATCTCCAGACAACAAGAGCATATTTTCCAAGGAGCCAATGTTTAACCAAATCAACATGGGGCAAAGCAGGAGCAGACGAAGGAGGAAAGTGCATATTGCTTCAGTCAGAAAGCTAATCTGGTCTGAACCGGGTTCGGGAAGACACGGGTGACTGGGTCGGCCTCGAGACGCCTCGGCGTTTGGGCCAATAACCCCGAAAAGGGACCGGGTCGGAGCAGAGAGATTCGCCCGTTCACACATCAGATCCTGTTTATCGCTCTGGATGGCTTTTCCGTGGGATGTTGGCATGTGGCAGCCACGCCGCCGTGCTTACTGCTAACAGATTCCAGCCTGGTTTAGCCTGGTGAACTGGTTTATGCTGGTTTGTACCGGTCCTGGTTCTGGTTCAGCTTGCCAGCTGGAGACATCACGTATCTGTCCCGCTGCTTGTGTGTCCGGGGCTGTAATTTGGGGCGTGGCACTGTACTGTACCGGTACTTTTACTTTTAAAAAACTAAGGTTCGAAAGAAATGAATGTTTAATGCGAGTCGAAAGTCACAGGACACCCTCTCGTTTCCGAAACAGTTTAAGCGGCGACTTGATGAATCAAATATGTTGGAACAAAAACAAGCAAACACTTGGAAAAGTTTGCAAAAGATGACCCGTGACCCCCCGTTAACAATTAATAAGCGAGTTCTTCTCCGGACATTGCTGTGCGAACCGCTAAAACAGCTCTAGCGCCAGTGTATTTTTACTGTCTACATTTTAAACGTTATTTAGCCCATCGAAACTTTTTTTCTTTAGCTTTATGCGTAAGAGGGAGCTACACCTGTAGGACACGGACACAGGCGGAGACGTAAAACGGAAAAGTGATCTGGGCACATCCTAATATGTAAATTGTTGACATGATGATGCCGCTTGCTTGTTCTGGACTCATTCCTTCATGGTTGTGTGCAGCCAGTGAGGCGTGTTTATATTCTGTTGTGGTTCTGCAGTGTGTGAGAGATGCGATTGTGTTTGTGGGCATGTAAGTTGGCATTGGGTAGTGTGGAGCGGGTTGCAAAAGGTTGGACAGTTCAGTCAGATGGCAGACTGCCCAGGGACTCGCCTTCGTCCTGCTCTGTAACAGGACGGCTCTTTTTTTGGTAGAAGGGTAAACGGCGCGTACCGGGCACCGATACTTTGATAATCCGTATTAGGATTATTATCGTTTATATGTGACAAGCTACTTCACGCTGAGTAATTAGCCCACTTAATTACGTAAATGAATTAATCCGTGTGCTGTTTGTGCCAAAAACAACGGCGCTCTGCTCTCTGCCGGTCCTCGTGCCGCGAGGGAACCAGGTCTGAGCTCGCGTCTAATCCAATACAGAGCGTGCACGAATTGATGAGCCGAGAGCTCCGGCGCTCGGCCGGCCTGCGCCTGCGGCGTTTAACAGGAAACCGAGCGAATGCTTTGCGTTTAGCGGCGAGAGGGGCGGCTTGAAAGCATATATTCGAACGGTTTGGAAGGTCTGCTCTTGTTTCCTGCCATAGGACGAGACCTGTCAGTTCGCATAGCCCGTGACATGCGGCGGAGGCCGAGGGGGACAGATACGATCACGCGCCCGTCCAAAAAGGCGCGTTCCGGCCCGATCCTGTCGGGCCTCGACACTGAACCGAAGCCCGGCAGCCGAGATGCAAAAAAGTGTGGTCAACGCTCACAATTAGCGTCAATAAAGCCTCCTGTGGGCCAACGGGCAACAACAGTGAGGCCTTTATTCCCCGTAAGCCTAGGCGTCCAGTTCTGCCGCGTCTCGCCCATGTCTGTCACCTGTCCGTCCAGGTGTGGCCGAGAGCCACAGGTCCACACAGAGAGGCTTTGTGAGCCACAATGAGGCCATCAGGTCTCAGATCAGCTCGCTCGTTAGCTGTCCCCGAGGTCCCTGGGGCTCTTCGCCCCCTTTTCAAGCTCCGAAACAATGTCACATTCTTACCTTTTTGCGTTCGGGGGAAGTGGAAATGCAGGGTTGGAACCGAAACTGACTCATTTTTGGAGCGTGGGCCAAACGAGGATAAACAGAGGACCGGTCCAAACAGGTGTGGGTTAAAAACAAGGTTCAGCAGTTTTGGGATTAGAACCCTGGACCTTCAGTTCAGGAGCTCTGTATCGCCGCCACTGTTCCACAACAGCCCGGGGCCGCTGGAGCTGCACCTCAAACCTCAGTTGTAGGTGACTAATTAAATAAACTGTCTTTGTAAAGTATTTAGACATCAAGACATCGGGTGCCCCGTTTAGTTCCTCGTTAGATCATTCTTTGGGAACCGGTTTTAAAGCTGTATTTTTCTCAGGCTTTGGACAGGTGACTTAAAGGTTTTGAAAACCAGAAACATGTTTTTTGACTGGACTCATTCCTACTTGGTTGTGTGCGGCCAGAGTGGTGTGTTTGTTCATGTATGCACTCCATCGTGCAATCTTATTGCTTATTGCTTATTTTGTTTCTGCAGTGTATTATGTTCAGCTAGTGGCCAAAGTACTGGACTCTGGACCTGATAGTCCAGGATTCAAATCCCACCTCTGCCAAGCTGCCACAGTTGGATCCTTAACCCATCGTCGCTTGGATTGTAAGACCGTACCGTCTGCTAAATGGCGTAAATGTAAACGTGTGAGCTAAATTAACTGGTTCCTATCTTAAAACACGCAGTAAAAACATGACTTTCCGCAGCGTTTTCGGTGGCGCGCCACATGCCTGTGTGTGTGTGTGTGTGACTGCCGTGACAATAAATGATTCGTTTTCCTGCTCTCACGCTTTTCAAAACAAGCCCCGGCTACAATCTCTGACCTTGCATATTCTGGGATGGGAAACAGTGCATGACATAGAACTAACTCCCACCATGGGCTGAACGCTCGCCCTCGAAGAAATGCCCCTCATCCCCCTCGGTGCTGAGCTCAAATCTGACTGAACGAAAAAAAACCCCCCAAAAAAACAAGGAGAAGAAGAACCAAAAAATGTTGACTTTTGTTCTACCAGGCAACCCATTCCACATCACAGGTCGGGGCAGAGAAAAGCCCGAGAGTTATTACTTACATATATTACCCTCTGCTGTCAAATGTATCATTACAAACCCGAAAAGAGCCGAGGACTTTCCACCATCTGGCTTTGATACTTTAACTAAGGTGCCCTTTGCCACATCTGAGCGCTGAGAATTGCAAGGCAGAGTGAGTTTACAGACACACACACAAACATTATGTGAAAAGACCTCGCGCAGGGCATCAGAGTCGGGGAAAGTCCCCGCCATGTTCATGTACACGTCCGCACGTTGCGTAAGATGCTGTCAGGATGTGCTTATGTGCAGCGAAGCTGGTCCAGTGGCAGCCTGACCAGGATTTGGGCCTTGCAGTATTCTAACCGGTACTCCTGACACACCCAGAGTTAGGGTACGGGACCATGCACGACCCCTTGCTGACCAGTCAGAGCCTCAGATCAGCAAGCTTTTGCCCGACTATGGTCACAGGGGCCAGGAAAGGCTATTTAGTTGACATAGTAGCACTCAAAACACAATCGAAATCGTAGACGAACCTGAGCCGCGTCTAAAGCTCCATACACGAACCCAATTCTGAATAGATGTCAGTGAAAGCACTGTGCAGTTCATGTGCCGGCCGACTCCGGTCACTTCTGGTTGTAAGTGTGTGCCTGTCCTAGTGTAAGTAGTACGCCTTTCTCCACTGCCTGTACATTCTCTCTCACCTGTTGCTGTACATTTTACAGTTTATGTCATTTATTAGATGCCCTTATCCAGAGCGACTTACAATTCATACAGTCTTACAATCCATGCGATCGTGGGCTAAGGGCCTTGCTCAGGGACCCAACTGTGGCAGAGGTGGGATCTGAACCCTGGACCTTCTGGTCCATAGTCCAGTACCTTCACCTTAACCAGTAGGCCACCACAGTCCCTGTAGAAATTGGTTCACGGCCCATCGTGAAATATTGCAAACAGACAACTTGTTCACGCTTGTAAAGGTCTCTGCGAGGTGAAACGTGACCGAGTCGCACAGGGTTTAGCCGTTTTGGACCTCTCCGTACGTCGGAATAATAACCACCCCAGGAAATAACACAGGATATGTGAGCGTCTGGCTCTCGCAGTAGGCTAAGCACAGCAATAACCTCCGTCTTAACAGTATTAAGTGTTCTGTCATTGAAAAGACAGCAAGAGGGGACCGGAAGATTTTGGCCGGGGGACGTGACACCGAAGGGGACTGGTCGTCTCTTTGTCAGAAGCCCCCGTACGGCGCTACGAGGGCTTGTCGTATCAAAGCGAGGTCAGGCTGGTATGTAGCACAGCGCTTTGCCTAGGCTAAAACAACAGGCGAGCGGGAGCCGCCACAGACGCATCTGCATCCAATTACGCACCACATCCTCGCAGTGATCCAGAGTAACGAGAACAGCACGGCGCAGGCTGTGGCTTTGCCGGGCAGTGTCAAAGCCGGGTTAGCGTACGACGCGAGAGCCCAGGGGGTTCTTTAGGCTCCTCTGATGAGGAGAATTTGGAGACGTCCATGCCGCGTATAAGAGACCAGGTACTGGTGGGGAAATGGCTGATGAGGATTTAGATACAAGTCAATGGTTGAGGGTTTGGGTTAAGATCTCGACCATGGATGGTGACCTTCACACACTGCATTCTGGCTTCTGTTTAGGAGTGGGATGGGTTGTTTTCATTGGGTGTCTGATTGTGTCTCCAAAAGTGTGCCGAAACCCGAACGTTGCATCCATGTGTGTCGGTCCCGGAAGTAGCCTGAATTTGGTATGTGATGCCGGATTTAGGTTGTTGTTGGATTTACCCAGCTGTGGGGTCAGCCGATTTGACTTTCAGTTTATCCCAAAGATCTCGATTGGGGTCGATTTCAGGATTTGCAGGCCCGTCCACTTCCTCCACTGCCACAGATAATGTTGATCTCAAATCTTCTTTGGTCTGGACGACCGCTGTTCTGGCCAACGCCAACAGGTTCCTCCAGTGGCCCAGAGGCGAGGTCTGTGGGCCACCGGAAGGTCAAAACTGCTGCGTACGGGACCAAACGCCCTCTTAACGACAAAAAGAAACACATCGCAGGCAAAGTTCAGCAGTCAGCAGTAGGGGTGCGAATCTCGCAGTGTCTGGCGATTCGATTCAATTCCGATTTTTGAGGTCACGATTCAATTCAAAAATGATTTTCGATTCAAAAACGATTTTTCAATTCAATAAATTTTGTTTCAATTATGTGATTGACTAGATGAAACAACAATGTAAACAAACAGAACATTTATTTAAAACAATACTTTTAGGTTCCTTCCTGTATCAAATCTTTTTGCATCATTTTATA
>JAUZSV010358706.1:0-11392 GCA_034780495.1 Parotocinclus cesarpintoi | reverse complement strand
CCACTATAGGGTACAGGAACTCATAGGGTACCACTATAGGGTACAGGAACTCATAGGGTACCACTATAGGGTACAGGGCATCATAGGGTACCACTATAGGGTACAGGACCTCATAGGGTATCACTATAGGGTACAGGGCATCATAGGGTACCACTATAGGGTACAGGATCTCATAGGGTACCACTATAGGGTACAGGACCTCATAGGGTATCACTATAGGGTACAGGATCTCATAGGGTACCACTATAGGGTACAGGAACTCATAGGGTACCACTATAGGGTACAGGACCTCGTTATGTCCCAGACAGCCAATCAGAGCTGCTTTTCCCCACTTCCCTTTCCCTATGCATTATTATTATTCCTGCTCCTCCTGAATCCCAGCCCCTGTTTAAAACCCAGAGCTTCCTCAGCTGCTCCCAAACACAAAAGGTCTGTATTGCAGCATGAATGAATGGAGCAACAGTCCGAGCCGAGTGGGTGGGTGGAGCTCGAATTAAGAGGATGTCATCATCGCAAGATCTGAGAAAAATCCACGATTCGTCCATCAGACCAGGCAAAGAGAAACGAAAGGAGGAAAAACAATGCAAACCAATAATAAATCAAAATGATTTAGATGCAATAAAACATTTAAAAAGAAACTGAAAACAAAAGATACATTTATATTTATTTTTACATACATATATATATATATATAAAAAATAAGAAGAGTTATTAAAGTTATACAAGTTATTAAAAATAGACCTGATTGCTAAACTTATATAAATAAATAAATAAATAAATATATATATAAAAACTAAATTAAAAACAATAAAAAAATTAAAAAATTATATATTTATAAATATTGTGTGTGTATATATATATATTTGTTTATTTTATTATTTTTATTTTTTTAGTTCAGCACTTAGGTCTCTTTTTAATTATTAGTTTTAGCATTTGCAAAAATAAAAGGTACTTAGTCATGAAAACAGTCCCGCTCGTGATCATCTTCTTAAAAATAAACCCATAAAACTCTGCAAATAAATCAATTCTGAGACAAAATATTAATTTAAACTTTATGCACATTATAAAACACTATAACTACTAAAAAAAATTCAAATCAAACCCTTAATAATAATAATAATAATAATAATTTCCCTTAAAACTTCCTAAAAGAACATTTTAAACAGATGCCCCTAAAAACAGGGCTCAAAAATAAAAATAAAAAGTAATCCAAACCCTAAGCTGTGTAACACGGCCCTAAAAATAACCCCCTATAAAAGGTAACCTGACCCCCTAAACAGAACCTATAAATAAACAAGAGAACCGACCCTAAAAATAGCCTCCCTAATAAACAGGGCCACTTCTAACTAAAATCCCCCCATAAGAAAAGTGTTATAGGGATTAGATATCGGACTAAATATCAGCATCAGACATTAAACGGCGTATCGGTCGTCCCCCGGCGGGATTAGACTCTTATAGAGCGGCGCTGAAGCCACGCCTTTAACGTGTCGAAACAAAACCCAAACGATTAATCCACTTCAAAATGATCCCACCCAGTGAGAGGCGAGTCCCTGTGACGGCCCAAATTAACCTCGCCATTAACTACGGTCAAATTTATACCGAAACACGACAAGAATAAACTACAACCAAAAAATAATCCCTGAAAAGTTAAAAGAAACAGAGTTTGGTTACATAATCGAACCAGAGTCTAATTTCTCCCTATGTAAGGCGTCCTTTAACCGATCTAAAAAAAAACAACCGATTGGGATTTTACCTCAGTAATCAGATTCCTCAGAGCATAGTCACCCAAGTTGCGATTTCTAGCCGTGTGGCGCCGTTTGCCAGATCCTCTTTTTTCATTCCTAAGAGACTCGAGATCGTTTCCAACGGCCTGGTCGGTGTTTTAAATCACAGGATCTGGCAACCCCGAATACACTTCAATAACGAATCGTTTGATTAGATTATTTCATATTAAAGATTATTGTGTGGTTCCAAAGTAGAATTATTATTCTAAAAAGGTTCTTTGACGGTTTTAAAACGAACATGTGGACGTTTGTTTTTTTGTTTTTTACGTTGTGTCTCCTCTCGCGGTTCCAGATGACCCTCGGTACCCGTGTGGGCTTTGCTTTTGATTTTGGATGCAGATCCTCGAGTGTTTATAGGAACCATTTGTAAACAAAGGCGAGCTTAAAACTTTAATTATTATAATATTCTGACCAAACAGCAGGTTTTACTTACAGAGCACATCATGAACCTGTTTAAATTAAAGAGCTAACGTTCTAACTGAAGCTCAGCTCGCTCTGAAAATAATCACAAATATCAAACATTAATTAACTCTACATTCCACAAATCCTAAGCCTAATTAATAAAGCCCTACATTTATTCTTTTATTTATTATATACACCTCTGTCGTCTATTCTATATTCTCTATTTTATTTAATTTTATTCAGAAAACTGTTCCATTTTACAGTTATATATTCTTTATTTTATTTTATATTTCTATACATAAAATTGCCTTAGATTCTATTTTATAATCTCGATTTTATTATATTTTATTAATAAAACAGTTACATTATAAAGTTTTATATTCTCTATTTTATAATATTTTGTTTTTTTGTATCCATAAACTGTTCCATTTTATAGTTTTATATTCTTTATTTTATTAGATTTTAGTTTCTATTTTTTATTCAAAAACTGTTCCATTTTATAGTTTTATATTCTCCATTTTATTATATTTTTAGTTTGATATTATTTTATAAATAAAACTGCCCGTCTTTATCATCTCTATTATTATTTATTCATACTTAAATAATCTTATCTACAATGTTATATTATTTATATAAATGTGTTTATTTATTATAATATTTTATTTTATATTTTCTGTGTTGCTATATTTTATTTATTATATATATATAAATAAAATATCTCATATTCCAAAATTATTTATTTTATTTTATAATTTATTATTTCTATCATTGTGTTATATTCTATCGTTCCATATTATTTTATTTCATCTTATTTTGACACTTTTTAGCTGAATTCCCATTTTTTCTTGGTGTCACGGCACTATCGCCACCCTGTGGCCTGGATGACAGGCGTCGGTTTTGGAAGATCGCACCGCTGAGCGTTAAAGGGCAAAGTAAATCAAAACAAACCGCTCTTTGCCATTCCACCGCGTGTTTGTTTTACTTTTCAGGCTTTAACATCAAAGCGTCGTTTTTACGTTACGTTTTTTTTGTTCCCCCTTTGCAACCGAAACCGAAAAACGTCCCAAAACACGACCCAGGAGAACCAAACGTCTCTCAGATCCTACAGATCGTATACAAACCGTCCTGCTGAAACGACGACCCTGAGAACCAAGACTGAGCGACTGGGTCCGGGTCCGGGTCCGATCCGTCCGACGTCGTTCGTTTCTCCAGTGTTGTGGAGACTCCGGATAAAGTTCTACCCGGTTACATGAGAAGATCCCCAGAATAAAAGTCCTCCTTGGCTGCAGTTCTCGGGTTTTTCGGCTCCCTTTCCCTCTCTCACATGGCTGGAATAGTTCTGAGCTTTTATCTGATCTCCATCCTCCTACAAAACCACAGCCACCTCCTGGCTCCGTACCAGCTGCCCCGGCTGGCACATGTTGGCATTTTATACACTCACACACTTCTATTTATAATAAAACACCCTGTTTATGTTGCAGCAGCAGCAGCCAGGCCTGTACAGACCCACCGTCTTTAACATTTCTACCAAAAACAGGCCCTCGATTTGGCCATTTCTGCACGATCTGCGATATAAATGTACTAATAAGATCCGGTATTGCTTAATATCGATATCAGACAGGTATAATCCCTACCTGAGCAGGATAAAGCAGCTATGTGTCCAGCCCTGTTACCTGCTCAGGTGTTTATCGGGTTTAAATCCCAACTAAAGCAATGAAGGCTGGGAAAACCGTCAACACTTTTGCTCGCTTTTAGACTTGTTTAAAAAAAAAATCACTTTAAAACAGGCCCTTCTGTCCGGTCCCGTGTCTGAACCCTGCTTTCTAAAGACAAAAACAAAATGTGGGCTTACCTGGAAACCGGTGCGATTCTTCGTGAGCCCAATTTTTTTTAGGAAGCCCACCATTCCACCGCTTCGCTCCCTTCAATTAGAGCCAGCACAATCCCGCATTGTTTCCTTTCCCCCTCCGAAAAGTTACCAAAACGGGCACGGACGCTCCGTTTTTCAGCACGAGCGGGCTGCCTGAGACCCCCGGGTTCCCCGCATGGGGGACTTGTGCGAACTGGAACGGAATTAGAAGGTGAAAAGGGTGAAGAGAAGTGCAGAAGATCTCGCTGCGCTCCACGCTGCACCCAACTGCAACTCTAAACGAGTCCATATGGAGGAACGCTGCTGGCAAACCGACTCACCCCGCCCTCTGCCGGCCATCTCCTGCAAGTGCAGCTGGAATTTTTTCACGCTCGGTAGAATCAGTTAAATAAATAAGTTGTTAATTATCGCCATAACACTCCCATAACGTGTTACATTTTAAATCCGCAAGCTCATACCAATAGGGAGCCCTTCTACTCATCTGTCAATCGTGTGGGCGTGGTTTAAAAAAAAAAAATTTGATAGGACAGGTAACAGATAAATCAAATATAAATAAATAAATACATTATTATTCATTATTATTAACAAGACAAGCCATTGTTGTACTTTTTCATTCTAAAACAAATATTTTAATAATAATTGAACATGGCCACTGTCCGTTTAAAATCAATAAGATTATTATAAATCACCTTTTCAGCTATTAAAATGAATAGTTTGTCTGTTTAATAGTTGCTTTCTGGCGCCCTCTGGCGGTTACATTCAAAACCACAATGATAATATCGAATTAAAAAAATGAAAATGTACAATGATTACACTTTTGTATTATTAACAGTGTGATAATAATCGATAAATAATAAGAATAGCAATACATAATAATATGATATACTTGGATATTTAATACAATATCATGCTAATTAATTTTAGAATTTATATTATGTGTCACACAATACCACTTAGCCATTTAGAACAGTTGTCTAAATGTATTATACTATTATTTATTATTGAATTTTCGTGGGAATTGTTTATTTGTTTTTTCATTTATTTATATATTTATTTATTTTATCGTCAGTGCTCATTTCAGTGTCAAATACAATCGTATTTTATAAAAATCTCATTAAAAGTTTGTAATTTAAATTATGGAATTTGGCGACATCTAGCGGTTATATTTAGAAACGACGTACACATGTTATTACTCCTACACAATGCAGAGTTTCCAAGCAAACACTTCTGTTTTAACTTCTTTTTAAAATGTATATATATATAGGGAAAAGACCTCTATCTTCTTTTTTTCTTTTTATTTATTTAATTTCAGTTCCTTTATCTAGTACAAAAAGAAACAAATTAAACATTTTTTATTCATCGTATGCACTATATTGCCAAAAGTATTTGGTCACCCAACCAAATGATCTGAATCAGGTGGTCCAGTCACTTCCACGGCCACAGGGGTATAAAATGAAGCACCTGGGCATGCAGACTGTTTTTATAAACATTTGGGAAGGAACAGGTCGCTCTCAGGAGCTCAGGGAATTCCAGGGTGGGACTGGGATCCAGTCGTGAAAATTCCTCGCTCCTAAATATTCCAGTCACCTGTCAGATGGGTGATAAGAAAAGGGAAAGGTTTGGGATGCTGAAGATCGTGGTGCGAAAAGGCCGCCGTCTTAATGCAGAGCCGATCGCTACAGACCTCCGAACTTCACGTGGCCTTCAGAAGAGCTCAAGAACATTGCTCAGAGAGCTTCATGGAATGGGTTTCCATGGTCGAGCAGCTGCATTCAAGCCAAACATCACCAAGTGGTGTAAAGCAGGCCGCCACCGGACTCTTGAGCGGTGGAGACGCGTTCTCTGGAGCGACGAATCGAGCTTCTCTATCTGGCGATCTGATGGACCAGTCTGAGTTGGGTGGTCGCCAGGAGAACGGTACTTCTCTGACAGCATGATGGTGTGGGGGTGTTTATCAGGAGCTGGCCTTGGGCCCCTTAGTTCCAGTGAAAGGAACTCTGAATGCTTCAGCATATCAAGACATTTTGGACAATTCCATGCTCCTAACTTTGTGGGAACAGTTTGACCCCGCCCCTTCCTCTTCCAACATGACCGGTCACCAGTGCCCAAAGCAAGGTCCATAAAGACATGGAGGGCAGAGTCTGGTGTGGATGATCTTGAGTCCTGACCTCAGCCTGATAGAACAGCTTTGGGATGAATTAGGGCGGAGACTGAGAGCCAGACCTTCTGGTCCAACCTCAGTATGTGACCAAAAGAACGGTCCAAAATCCCCATAAACACACTCCTAACCCTTATGGACAGCCTTCCCAGAAGATCTGGAGCTGTTCTAGATGAAAAGGGTGGACCAACGTCCTACTGAACCCTATGGATTAGGAAAGGGACGTCCCTTAAGCAGGTGAGCAAATACTTTTGGCTATATAGTACATTTCCCCCGTTATTTGCCTTCCTGCCCAGTTCCCCTTTCTAAACCTGCTTGTTCCTCAGAGTTTGACGTTTGAACTTTGAAGCCCTGGTGGATCATCACTCGTTATTGGACCTCTCGAGTGTGTGTGGTCTGATTATATCATCGGTTACTACCGTACTGCTTAATGAATCTCGTGTCTGGTGTGGTGTCCGGCTTCTCTTGCCTTGTGAGACGTGAGACCTGGGATTCAAATTTCTGGCGTCCAAGTCGGGAGCAAAGTCTCAAACTTCGAAATCATTTGTTTCCTGCAAGTCTGAGTCCAGTCCAAGTTGAGTCCGAGTTGAGTTTTTCTCTGTCTGAGTGTTCAGTCTGCCGTGGGAGTCCGAGTTAAATCTCCAGTGTCTAGTCTCAAAGCCTCTTTTCTTTTTCTACTGTCCAGTTCTCTAGTCTCTACTCTGAAAGTCTGAGTGTCTGGCATTCAAATCTCAAAAATCTGATTCTGGAGTCCGAGTCAAGATTCTGAGTCTAATCCATTCTCAAGTCCCTCCCTTGGGAGTCTCAAGTGTCTGGCGTCTGATTCTCTTTGTTGCAAGTCTGTGTCGAGTCTCTACCATCCGAGTCTCGAGTCTAAGACATTCACATCTTTGCCGTCCGAGTCCAAAGTCCAAGTCTATAGCATGTAAGTCCGAATCAAGTTGAATCTCAAGTGTCCAGTTCTCTAGTCTTTACTGCAAGTCTGAGTGTCTGGTATTTAAATCTCTGGAATCTGATTCTCGAGTCCGAGTCTAGATTCCGAGTCTAATCCATTCTCAGGTCCCTCCCTTGGGAGTCTGAGTTGAGTCTCAAGTGTCTGACGTCTGATTCTCTTTGCTGCAAGTCTGTTTCGAGTCTCTACTATTGGAGTCTCGAGTCTAATACATCTAGATCTTTGCTGTCTGAGTCTAAAATCCAAGTCTAGATCATGTCCAAATCAAGTTGTATCTTCAGTGTCTGATTCTCTAGTCTCTACTCTGCAAGTTCAAGACCCTGGTATTTAAATCTCTGGAATCTGATTCTGGAGTCCGAGTCAAGTGTCTGGTCTTGCCTTCAGGCCCCTACTGTGCAAGTCCGAGTTGGGATTTTCTTGCCTGAGAGTCCGTGTCGAGTCCCTGCTATCAGAGTCTGAGTCCAGAAGTCTGTGTCGAGTCTCTACTATCCGAGTCTCAAGTCTAATACATCCAGATCTTTGCCGTCCGAGTCTAAAGTCCACGTCTATCGCATCGAAGTCCAAATAAAGTTCTCAAGCGTCTGATTCTCTAGTCCCTACTCTGCAAGTTCAAGACTCTGGTATTTAAATCTCTGGAATCTGATTCTGGAGTCCGAGTCAAGTGTCTGGTCTTGCCTTAAGGTCCCTACTGTGCGAGTCCGAGTTGGGATTTTCCGTGTCGAGCCCCTGCTATCCGAGTCTGCCGTCTGAGTCTCGATTGTCTGGTTCCCAACATCCCAACGTGAGAGACGTTCCAGATGATGCATCCTCCCCTCCCTCGGTGATCTGCATTTTGAATTACCTTTACAGAGTAAAGCTGTCTCTAGTGTTAGCATTAGCGCAGACCGTATCCCAGAAATCTCTCGAAGCTTTAATCAAAGCCTGTCTAAATGAATCCAGCAGGTGATTTATTAAGCCCGGCTTTAATCTGAGCCCTGCCTGCTGATAGTGTGTGTGTGTGTGTTGAATTAGATTAGGTCTGATCAATGGAAGCCCCGGGGGAGCAAAGACCTCCGCAGGACGGCCCGTCTGCTCGCAGGGATGAAGGTGAAAGTCGGAGCAAATATCAAATATTCCCAGCCTGTTTTCTGTTTAACGTTTGTTCCGCCGTTCGCGCCGGATTTCCACAGATAAGCCTCTGTTATTAACGTCTTCCTTAATTAGTCACCTACCTGCCCATCCATACCCCCCCACCCCCATGTCCCCTCTAACTTGCGCAAAAACACATTTACGGACCGAGAAACTGCCTTTTATGTGACAGCGCATCGTATTTATGACCTGAGCAGGCATTTTAAAGATTAAGCAGAATTCTGGTTTGTAAAGATGCAGTGTTGCCCTGTTTAAGATTTAGCTCTAGACCCACCATCTGGGGTCTATGCCCAAGCGGGACGGCACCAGTCGCCCGCCATGCCACCGGGTATAAATCCCGATCGCCTTAAAGCCAGGTTGGGCATCACATAGGACGATTTTCTGTGTCTGAGGGATGGGAGGCATGGATTTGGGTGCGGAGGGGTGGGTACTTGCTTGGCACTGTGACAGACTGGCACTTTAGGTGGCATCATGAATTCCGGAACAGAAAAAACGGTGAAGCCAAGGGTAAAGCAATGGCAAATTAATTAAACCCACACCATTTTGGGACACAAAGAGACCATATTGGTCAAGGTGCCGGACCACGGACCAGCAGGTCTAGGGTTCAAATCCCACGTCCGCCAGGAAACAGCAAGTGGCAGTTGCGGTCTCCGAATCCTTTCTATCGTCTATTACGTTACGGACTGAAGCCTTTAATGTAGGGCGGAGGTCAACACACACACACACACACACACACACACACACACACACACACACACACGATGGAAACACTTTCATCATCTGCTTCACTCTTCACTTAGGAAACTTCATTTCTAATGATTTACGATCCCGACGCTGAACCTTCTGGCCCCGCTCACGACCATTAGCTGGGGCTGCTTGGTTTCAAAAATCGTTTATCCTGCACTTAGAGGACCTGGTGGGGTAACGACGACAGTGAGTTTTTGATAACCTGATGATGGGTGCCCAGAAAATTCAATTCCCTGCGGAGGTCTCTAGAGGAGTATCTAGAGCAGACGTTGTTTATAACCAGGGGTGGCCTATGTGTTTGCGGAGCCGGGGGTCCGGACCGGGTCACCCGAACACCCCTGGCCTGGACCAAGTGCTGTACCTTGTACTCAGGGGAACAAGGGTCAACCCAAAATAACTTGTTCTTTAAAAGCATTGGAACTGTTTCCGAGAAGAACATGAAGGCTGCGATTATCTATGGCACTCGCCTCTGAATAAATCACAGCTGCATTACTGTGGGAGGGTTTGGTTATTTTAAGGGTTAAGTTTTACAAATTTGATTGGGGTGGGGGGTTTGGGGGGCATGGGTGGGGCACGGGTGGGGTTACCGTCGAACCCTGTCCAGATGGTATCTTCTCGAGTGTGAGGAGTTCAGGAAACTCCTTTTTTTTTTTTTTACTCCGAGACCCGAATCCCCCAAAAACCTGCCCCTTGCCCCTTACCCCGTCCGGGACAAACCTCCTGAATTTCTGGCCTTACCCGTTTCAGATCCATCGCCGGTTCTCTTCCCTACGTGAGCGCTAAGCGGGCAGATGTTTCCAGGTGCTAACGAAGGCGGTCGGGATGAGCGAATAAGGCACCGCCGTGATGCTGTTCCAGCTGTCGGACGTCGGGTCGTAGCAATCCAGCGTCTTGCAGCGCTGCGCCCCGAAATATCCGCCGACGACGTACAGCTTGTTCCCAGACGCGACGGCGTGGCAGCTCATCCTCTTCGACGTCATGTCGCCAACCCGCGTCCACTGGTTGGTCTCGCAGTCAAATCGGTAAGCCGAGGCGGCGGTGAACTCCGTGTCGCCCCCCATGATGAATATCTGGCTCCCCAAAACGGCGGCGGCGGTGTACCGCCAGGGCTGGGGACACTCCGCCGCGATGGTCCAGCGGTTCTCCGCGGGGTCGTAGCACTGGACCTTGGAAGCCTTGTCCCGGTGGATGGTGGTGCCCCCGAAAACAAAGAGCTTCAGCTTGGCGCTGACCACCGCCGCGTTGCTGACGCCGTCCCGGAGCGGCGCCATCATGGTCCATTTGTTAGTCAGGGGGTCGAACCGCTCGACTTGTTTCAGCGACACCGAGGGAGAAGCGGGGAACACCCCAGCTATAGCGGTGTGGCCCCCGACCACGTAAAGACAGTTCTCCAGTTCTGCCGAGCCGTGCCCGAAGCGGGCAATCAGCATCGGGGCGCCTTTGGACCATTCCTCGTGGACCGTGTCGTAAATCCAGACGTCTTTCGAAACCCCGTTTTCCGCCCCCCTCCCGCCCGTGATGTAGACCTTGCACCCGATTGCGCAGGCGCTGAATTCCTTCCTCGGGCTCGGCAAGTCCGACTTGGGAATGATTTCTTTCGCTTTGTGATCCACTTGGTAGATCTTGTCGCACATGAAGGTCTGGCCGCCCAGAATGAGCAAGGTGTGGCCGGCTTTGCGGGGTCTGGCGCAGGGACTGGTAACGACGCCGTCGTTCTGCAGGATCTTTTTCTTGCACTGTACGGCCTCTTCGACGATCTGCCGGCTCCGCTTGTCCGACAAGACCAGCTCCTCGCAAGCCACGGCCTCAACGAGGCACTCGGAGGGCAGGAGCGCCAGGCGTATGCCGCCGAGTAGCTCGGGGAGGTAGTCCCTGCGGATGTCCAGGTCGTACCGCACCCAGTGCATGACCGCGTTGAACACGATCTGCTCGTCTTCGATCTCGAGCTCGTCGCTTAGAATTAGGTCCAGGAGCTTGTCCTTGGACAGGCCGTAAAAGTCCTCCGTGTCCCAGAGCGCCTCGAAGTGGACCAGGCACATCCTCCACGAGAGCTCGTACAGGCGCTTGCACTGATGCGCGTCGGAGAGCAGCATCATCCCCAGGCAGTTGGACGAGTGAAGGTTCTTCTCGAGGAACTCCGCCGCCGCGTCGCGGATGTCGTGGAACTGCAGCATGTCGCCCGCCTCCAGGAGCGACTCCGCGTTCTCCTCGTTAATGATGACCCGAGACGAGTAGGCAAAGTCCAGGAGCAGCTCCAGGACCTCGGGGTGCACGCTGTCGCGGAAGTTCACGTCGCTGTCCAGGCTTTCACGGAGGCCTCCACTGAACATGGCCTCGAAGTAGCGGCTGCA
>JAUZSV010358613.1:0-11392 GCA_034780495.1 Parotocinclus cesarpintoi | reverse complement strand
TTATTATTATTATTATTATTATTATTATTATTATTATTATTATTATTATTATTATTATTATTATTATTATTTTATTTAGAATGTGAAGGTTAACATGTGCTTTAACACATTACAAATGCACAAGATAAAGACTGTCCACGATTTAAGCGTTTAAGCCAATTGTATTCATCAATAGATTGACAGGATGCTGGGACAGAACATGAAGCGGAAGGGATTTCTATTCGATTCGTTTTCATCTTAAGATTGATTTCATCTACGAGGAAAATAGCTCTTTACAGCTATTATGACGACAACAAATATTGTTATTGTATATGATATAAACATGTTTGAACAAGTTTCCCCTCGAAGCATTCGAGTCTGGAGAAATAAGTCGACCAAACATCAACTTAAAACTATCCCAAAAACCAACCTCTTATAGCCTATAAAATACATTTATAAATTACCAAGATTTTAAGTAGAGAGATCACCAAGGATGTAAATCAGTGTCATCCGTTACACTTACTGTAATAAATATACAAGAATATCTATAAGTTTTATATTTAATATAATATTAGTTCAATTACACGTGTTTTGTATGTAATTTATAATATGTGTTAAACATCGTTTTAATGTACAAAACCTCCAACTGATCACAATTAATTAATTCGGTAACAGGACTCCCCGAATCCGCTTTTTAATTTGTGTAATAATTTTAGGCGTGGTGTGTTTGAGGAACAGGAACCTTCTCACACGATTGTAAATTACGCAAGATTGTAAAGGCGTATTTATTCTAGATTACTGCCCCACACACACACACACTATTTTATGTAAACATCTCGGTTTAAAACTTTTTTTCATGTTGCAATTTTTTAAGTTTTCATGTATGCAATAATAGCTAACCAACATAATAAAGTGAACCGGTTCCTATTTTCATCTTTAATTTGTTTATATGTGGCTGAAACGTAAACTGTAAAACAAACAACTCACAGCATTGTGTACATTTTCTTTTTACATATTTTTCTGCTTAACTTCACATATTGTCATTTCTCCATTCGATTGAGTTATTTTTGTAATTCTGTTATCGTTTGCATCATCTCATTTCTAAAAATCTAAAAAATGATAATTGACCGCGCGGTTTCTTTAGATTAATTAGGTTTAATTTGATTCTACGAGTTTATTTAACTCACATATCGTTAATCTTTGATTTAAAGAATACACAATAAAATATATGTAATTGTATTACTATGCCTACCAACTCAATTACTATTTGCAAATCACTATAAATATATAGTCATATCAGTTCAAACGCAGCGCTCAGTTAGAGGAATAGTGTTAAAATAAATAGAACATGAGAAGCAAAATAAACTAAGCACAAAAACACACAAGAAGGTTGCTAACATTTTTTAAAGCAATTCAACAAAGTAAATCAATGTATAAGCCCAACGTAACTTTTAGGTAATAAGCAAAATGTTTTGAGTAGAAACATAAAATCTTTAATCCTGTTTCTCATCTGTATAACTCAAATAAATATGTAAAATATAGTATGTTACTAATTTATTATTAAATATTTAATCCATTATGCACTTATGTGCCTATCCTAATCCTGACAGTAGATCTGCATATGGTTTTTACAATAACTTACAATCTAAGATTTCTAAGGTTTCATGATATGAACATCTTACTCATTTCAGACTTCTGGCATGATGCTCCCAGAGTGCAGAGCATAGAACCTGTTAGCATTTCTAGTGTGGTATTTCTACACCTCCACAGTGTTATTGGATAGTAGAGAATGTGTGGGAATGTCTCACAGTCGGCCTGGCCTTTAGAGAGCAATGTAATACAAGATGGGCATTCCTATATTTCAGGTCAGGGGCAGTTCCTCTGTGTGCACACCGTTTCCTAACTGCTCTCCAAAATCAATTGCTCAGTGAACAAACATCTGACGAGCCAGATCTATGGCAAGCAGCTCAATTAAATGCCATTCATAGACAGATGGATTGATCTGGAAGTGGAGGAGTGAAAGATCTATAACAGATCTTATATTAATCCCACATTACACTGTACAGTCCTTTACTGCACCTCTCTGGAACATTTCCATCTAGAGAGCCACTGCAGTCTGGTCTGTTCTGAGAATTTCATTTGTTAATGAATATTTATTGGTGTATGAAATGTATAACATGCTGGCTATCTCTATTGCTTATCTGGTTTTACGGTCCATGTGTTGCCGGTTTGTTCATTGTAATGAAGACACACTTAGCCACATGGCAATCAATGTCTCCAGATTATTATATATTGATCAATTTTCAATTTCACATTCGCCAAATCTTGAACCATCTTCCCTGGTTACAAGTATGATGTTTTCCCATTTATTGTTTTTAATACAATTATATTCAAACATCCACATTGTGAGCCACCATACAGGTATTGATGCTATTGCGGAAATATGCATGCAGCCATGCTTTGTAGCACCATTCATTCAGAGATTTGCCATAAAAGTACCAATATACAGACTGTATAACAAACTAACAAATCCTACATATAATAAATGGGATGGAAATCAGTTTGTTTTTAAGTTGTGTCTTTTCTCTAAACTACTTCCTGTTCCTTGTTTACTTCAGGATTTACAGCTAACATAAATGGCTCACTTATACATTCACGTTCTTTCATCCTTGGGTAATCCTTTCTTCCTGTATTCTCATTCTTATTGCATTGTTTTAAACACACACGACAATAGGTAGCAGCACATCAACAGCTGCTTTGTAATTCTTAACCTTTGTAAATTAATTAAAGTCAATTTACTGCACTAAATAGTAAGCAGGACTAATAAGACAAAGTATATAAAACAATGGTTATTGCGTAAGTCAATTACTTTGTTTCTTTTGTTTATTCTCCATAAAAGTTCCCATGTTGCCGCAACCATTTTAGAGAAGGCGCTCGTATCGTATAAAAAATGTTCCAACACAATGTTCTGAAAATGTTCATTGTGATTTTAATGCTTTACTTAACTAAGTAATATATAATTAATTTGAGACAAGTACTGAGACAGAGAATCATCAAGGCTGGCAGAGAAGATAATTAAGGTCAACTCAGGTAATAAAGTCTCAGCCTGACTCCACTGGCAAATGCATTTGATAATTTTTTTGGGTAGGTAGATTGCTGGTTTGTTCTGGAGATTTTTTTTAGTAAATACAGGTATATTCAAGCGTTTATCTTGAGTGTTTAAAGTTTAATGGAAACCATTATTGTGCTTACCAGTATGCCTACAGCTGTATGTATTCAGCTAAGGCCATGTTTCTGCCTTCTTTCAAATAAAAACTGTTCCTTTATCTGAAACTGAGTGTTTATTTGTGTGCCAGTGCTGACAAAAAAGAAAATCTGTTACTGGGAAAAGTATTGTGGACAGAGGGCCCTGCTTGTCTGGCTTCTGGCTGCTCTGTCTGTCTGTTCTGGCTGCTCTTGGTCTATGTGTTTGTGTGTGTGTGTGTGTGTGTGTGTGTGTGTGTGTGTGTGTGTGTGTGTGTGTGTGTGTGTGTGTGTGTGTGTGTTTGCATGCGCTTGGCTAGCTGCTGCTGGTGGGAGCCCCAGAGATGGAGGCAGAGAGCAGGGGAAAGGAAATCAATACAGATTCAGAGTCCGAGATTCAAGTCAGATAAGCCTTAACAATATATAGCACAGCCACACTCTAAAACCCAATCACATACACACACACACATACATAATACACATGTGCACATTCCCACACAGTAATGCTGTAATGCCTTCCCAGAGACACACTGTGCTTTTCCCATGGGCGCTCCTTTCACACATACATGGCAGGCCTAGATTACGGCCATACCAACAGTATAGCCATGGCACCACTCTTATCTGTACATATTAATTTGTCAGAGAACACACCTGATGACCCTATTCACCCAACACAATTCATGCTTCAGTTCAACCTTCAAATATCAAATGATCCCAACCTTGGATTCAACGGACTCTGCTTGCTGACAAGCACAACATGATAATCAGCCAACCCTAGTCCATTTCCATTTCCACCGGCCTGCCACAGGAAAACTCTTATACTTCAGGTGTTGGCCTCGATTCACATTTGTTTGACCCATCCTGCCATATATCTCAACAACGTTAATGTTGTCTCTAAACATTCACCACACGTTCTGCTTTGCTTACCGAGAACAGACTCGGTTACAGCAGCCACAAGCCTGGGCTCCCTCCCCGCCTTTCCCTCACGCTTATCAATTATTAACGCTAGAATCGATCATTTCAGCAGCTCGCCTCGATCCGCTGCTTTTCACAAAGTCAAATCTCTCCCACCATCAATCAATCGTTGCACCCCGCCGTCTGCTTTTATCTGGCCGAACACACATTTCTTCAAATGTTCAAGTATGGTTCGACGTTTTTGGGGAGTTTTGAAGCATTTTTGAAGCAGATTTACATTCATTTCCCCAGTTTGGAGGAGATGAGAGGAGAACCTGAGACATGTTTTTTTAATACTCTTGAAATCCAAGAAGTAGACGTAGTGTGGGTTCATATCTTACTCTACCCCCTTATTGAAAGCTATTTTAAATCTTTAGGCCTGTTTGAATTAAGCAGTCTGTTTATATCACCTTGAGATCCTTAAGGTATACAGTCATATACAGTGTCTGCACAGATAGGTCAGTATTTATTCGCAGCCCTTTTATATAGCACTTTTTTAAGCGAAACATTGTCTTAAAGCAGATATACAAACATCTACCCAGGAAAAAACCTAGCTAAAATTGATACGAACGAAACCTTGAGAGGGATACGGGTCAAAAGGGGTCCGAACACTTTGGGCAGGCATCTTGCAGGAGTGTGTCTAACACTGTGCCGTCATCAAGTCACTTTTTGTTCTTCCACTGAGATTCACCTAGTGCACTTTGCAATTCCAACATGTTCTAAAGTCATAGTGAATTTGCTGCTCTGAAATCCCTTATTGTGACTGTAATGTGCACTTATCTGGTTAAAGCCAGTAGAAGGTGACTCCAGATACCTAATGGCCTGATTCTAAACTTTCAACATGTGTGGTTGGGTTTTTTTTATTGGCATATAAGTTTTCAAGCAAACATGGTTCAGCATTAAGGGCATAAAAATGTTAATGGTATTGGTAATGTCTTGTGTGTTTTAGACTTTGGCAAGGTTTGATTTACATACTGGTGACAAATGGACAGTGGAATAAAATGCAGCTTACACAGGTTACAACGGCTATACAGTCTTGCACATCTGTTACTCCTTTCACACATCTGGACACACATGCATTAAACAATTACAATTTTCTAAAATCTCCAGAAAGACTACTGACCACTAAACCTTTCAGACCTTTTGGCTGATGTTCTTCTTATTACAAACTCAGCCATTTTCTCACACTGATTTGCTTGCACCAACGCATCTTTCTCAGTTATGCTGTGGCATTCGTAATAGATGGAGGGTCATTTTAGTGATATGCTGCAGAGAAGCAGAAGCAAGAAAGCAAAGGGGGGATGGGAAGCTATGTTATTGATCTCTCATACGTGCAAAGCCAGGCAAACATATGAGAATGACAAAGCCGCAGGAGCTGTTGAAGCTGTAGCCCATGCGCTTTCGTTGAGCGGAATGGCAGTGGAGTCTGGGATTCTGTCACAGCAAGCAATTCTCCAACAACTGCTGACTTTTGCTTTTGCCTTTAACTTGCATTTAATTATAGCTATTTCTGGGATGAGCAATTTAGCCTATTTGGTGACTAAAAGCATGATCTTACTTCTTGTAACCTAAACAGAAAAGGCAAATGAACAAATATTGTGCATTAGACTCAATTGCTGCCATGTAAGCTATGCTCATTCAGCAAATATAGACTGATGTGTCGGCATACAGCAGTTCAATTAAAGCCCAACACAGCTGAGAAAAAGGTCATTGCCCTTCCCGGTTTATGTGAAAGGTTGTCAGTAGTTTTCATATATACTATATTACTTAAAAGCCTAAGAATTTACTATGCATACATTTAAATGATCCCACTACTGGACTCTTTAGATTGGATTGAGGTAGTCCATGTTTAACATATCCTTAAACGTAGTTTCCAAGTAATCAATATTCTCTGCTGATTACCATTGGTTATTGAAATATTGCACACAAGTAGGCTACAGTATCATACATCCAAAAAAAAGCATAGCAAAAGGTACAGCCTCAGTCCCAAATAGAAACTAATGCCAGAAATTTATAACAATGTTTTGGTCTCATTACGACTACACCATCTCAAGCCTTGCACCCTAATAAGCCCATTTTAAGCATTAACCTCAAGCCTGTCTCAAATCCCACTCTTACATTTCACACTTTTAGAGATTACCATTGGCTCTGATCCACCACTACACCAAGACAAGACAAGAAGCACTTCTAAAGCTGTCTTAATTAAATCCTAACACCCCACTTGACTTGAGCCATTATTGTAAGCCCCATCCATTGAGGGTCCTTGTAATATCTCAGCAGTCATAGGACTATTTTCTGTAGAAGTGCTGGACTTCATACATGTTCTTTTCGAGGGAAAAGCATATACATTTACCATCAGTGATAAATATACCAACACTGCTAACAGTAAATAAAAGCCAGCAGTCAGTAATGCAATGCTAACTAGTAATACAGTTTAAAATTCTTATTGCCAAGTTAGTACTTGATATACTGTACTACTGACCAAATGGTCCAGTATTCAAGCCACAGCACTGACAGTCTGCAAGCAATGTGACACTAACACTGTGCAGTGTTTGTTACATTAATGGTGTCTAATGGTTAGCATTTGTTTCAGAATGTGTAATTGAGCCTAAGGTGCAATGTGTTCTGTCTTCAGACAATCTTCAGACAGATCTAAATTCCAAACAATTTCTTATGTATTGTAGGTTAAGCGAGAGGCTTTTTCAGAGTCAAGGATCTCCAGGGGTCATCAGGAGAATCCCACTATTAGCGCTTCTTATTCATATCAACATTCAGATACCGAAATATGTACATGCCAATTCAGTTGTTATTTACATCCCATCATTTGGCAGAAACCACTCTATCCAGACTCTCTAAATTCAGTATAGCAGATCCAATACTACTCATATTTTGCCGAAGACAGCCCTCTGTTAATCATAAGTGATCACTTTTTCAGTACATTAGTTCAGTCTAGAGCACTGCTGTGGGAGACAGAATTCTCCTAACAACAGGAAATCCAGTGACTTCTTTACTTGTTCTTGTCTAATGGCTGATCATCAGCTTCACCCTGAGGCAACAGAGTGCAAACAACACAATAATAAACCCACTGAGATCCTGCGGGAGATCTTCACAAACAGGCCTTCACTATTTCACACTATCACACTTTAGCCTTTTCAGGCTTGTGCTCTGAAGAGTGTGTAGTCAGGAAACCATTCGAGCTCGGTGTCCTACCGCCACACTGAGTCCTACTGCTATGCTTGTGCTGCTACAGACTCAGCTCACTGGGCCCAAAGGAATTCTGAAAGGTGGAAAAGCCTCTAGCGAGGTGAGATACACATAGATGGACAACAAAAACCCAGGACAGAACCCAAGACTGGTATCTAACCCAATAGGGGATGCAACTAAGGGAGCAAGACAATGTGCAATCAGAGACAAATATCACCACAAACGATTCCGGGATGCTCAGCACTGGAAACCAGTACCCTACCAACTAGATAAACTGAGTTTGCATACCATCTCAGATGCGGTCATGATTGTCTCTTATTGCATGTCATGTCTCGGACCATTGGTCCTGTCCAACCTTTGCTCGGGTACCATTCCCAGCCAGGTCCTGTCCTGGGTTTTCATTGTCTGTGTTCAGGATCTATCTATCCTCATAAGCTGCTGTCTATGTTTTAAAGTTCTTCCAGGTCTGTGGGGCTGGGTCTTTGGCCCCCTGTGTCACACTTTGGCTTTTTATGTGGTAGTCAACCAGAACTAGATGAGTGCCATTCTCTTACACAATGAAGATGCTATAAATCTACCCAGAAATAAACTATTCAGAGAGTAATAGCTGTTTTTGCTTTTATTATCATAGTTTTGTTGTTTTACAGATATAATGATGTGTGGTATTTCTGTTAATGAATAATTTAATCATTATGGATGAGAGGAAGACACCAAGAGAGAGTGTCTTGACTGTGCTGAGAAGCAATTAATCACGGCTATCCATTAGGCATTCAAACACACCCAGATTGGACGTGTGTCCACGTGCAGGTCACTAATGCTGCCCTCCCTAACCACGAAACTCAGTCTCAAGAGTCTAGGGAGTGGGCAATCCATACCGCCTCCGCAAGACTAAGAGAACGAGATTACAATCTTGCATTGATTGGGATCATAATAAATTTTATATGATAACTCTATAGACTGAATCATTTCACCGCAGTATACCCTGTGGATTAATAACTTTAAAATTGTTAGCATGGAGTACCTCAGATACCTAAGATGAATATAAGTGCCCCTGCAGGGATTGTGCAGCTGTCCATGGGAATAGACCATATTATACTTATTTCCACCATATTATACACTGTATTAGAGTTCACACACCAAAGTTGCTACATTTCATTGTCCTTGTGCTGATGAAATGGAAAGACATTGGTTTTGAACTGGTGAAGATGTCTCCAATAAGTGCACGTTAGGTTAGAGCAACACAGTTTTATTTATTTTATATCACTATGTTGTTTTGTTGGAACCTGTGAAAAATGTTCAGCCTACATTTCTGACAACTTTTGTAGATATGTTACAGTAATAGGCATTTAGATGAGAGATGCATTTCCACAAGGGTTTTGTCAGGACTTTGAACCTGTATAATAGTAAAGGCTCCAATATACCAAGCTCCATTTGGCATTGACCAGTCCAGTGAACACCCATCATTTCAAAACATTTGAACCATGATTCATAATGTATTTTAATTTTAGACTGGTGTATATCTGATTGACAGAATCATGGAGGGATGTCTAAATTGTCACATGGTTTGGTGGCACATCACCATCACATGATCGTTTGAGTCTTTTTTTTTATCAAAAAAAAAACACTCATTATAAATCGCACTGAATAAATTAAAAGGAGTCAAGGAATCATCTATCTAACAATTCTATATATTTTCTTTTATCCGTCATTAAACATTCAAAAAACATGACGTTCACCTTCAACAGCTGCATTCCAAAAGTCTGTATTTGTCATAACGTAAATGTTTTTAAGTGAAGGGAGTCGAAATCTAATGGGTAGAGGTAAAAAAAAAAACCATGGTGGGATTCATTAAAGCCGCACAGCAGCAGTGCGGTTATATCTGCACCCTTCTCTCTCCAATCGAGTATCGATCTGTGCGCCCTATTTAAAGAGACGCTGCTCTGCTGATCGGCTGGAGGTCACGTCGCTGTGCGAGTGTGGAAGAGGTCAGGGCTCGCAAAAAGCTGTGGGTGGCGTTTGTTTTGTTCTCCACTATTTTAAACGTCTGTGTAATTGAATTCATAAAAACACACAACATTAGCAGAATATTTAGGCTGACACTGGTCCATGGTCCAGGCTTATCGGGCCTCTCTGAGCCGCTAATTGTTTAATTTGTCATGAGCATATTCATCATTTAAGCGCGCCTATCGCGGGGAGACAAATGACAATCCACTTACAATAAAGGTGTAAAATTAACAAAATTAAACAAAAAAAAAGAGCATGATAATATTTTTTTTGTTACATTGATTATTAAATTGTTCCTATTTTATGTTAAAATACTTATTTAAGCTGTCTGAAAGCTGAGGGTATAAGCAGAATGGGGGGAAAAGTAAAAGAGCAGTTTATGGATAAAATGGGATTGGGTAAAGTAGCCTAGAGTTATTATGTGCAGACAAGTAGGCTATAGATAAACTAACAGACAGACAGACAGACAGACAGACAGACAGACAGACAGACAGACAGATAGATAGATAGATAGATAGATAGATAGACGGGGGTGTATTTATGTATAGATGGATGGATGGATGGATGGATAGACATCCATCATGTATCTTCCAAGTTTCCCTACCTATGAACAATGGAGAGGTCTGTAATTTTTATCGTTGGTACACTTTAAGAGATACACCATGAGAGACAAAAATAAATAAAAAAAACAGTTGCAGAAAATCACATTGTATGATTTTTGAATGATCCAAAACATAGTTCAACAAAAAAGAGTTCACTTAAAGTTTCAAGTTTATACAAAGTCAAGCTTTAGCCATGGCCTGATATAAATCCCACAGAAAACCTTTAGCTAGAAGTAAGATGAATCCTGGACAATGTGTACTTACGTATCTAAGTTACTATGATGATTTTAACTAACAAGTTAATCAGCTAAAGGTCATCAAAATTAACTAAAATGCCATGTGAATTCATTTTGGCTGAATGCGCGATGCAATTTGGGTGTTATCACTTTGAATATCCTATATTTTCAGACGGACTGGATATCAATAGGGAATAAAATGTCTGTTATCTCGTGCCTGTTTCTATATTGGGAATGCAAAAAGAACTGCAAGTCATCTTATTACAACCAGAACAATGCTGGCAAAGCTGATAGTGAGTTTTAATCTTTTTCTTGAATGCCAACAACCTAATATGTTCAGCAGTTATGAGGATGTAAAGCCACTAGTACTGTTATTTATCTCATTCATGGTTTTGCTGTCTGTTATATGTGCTATTGGTAATAATGTAAATTCACCAATATTAATACTACACTGCCTACAAAAAATAGGGGATATTTCATAATTTGTGAGCAGTATATACATATTTTGGGTGTGTCACTTCAAAGGGTGATGTGCGGGTGGGGGGTAGGGTATGTGGAGTGGGTCAATCAGCAATATTGGAGGCAAATGCAATTTGTCTGCTGCAACAGAAAGGACAGGTGTTACGATAGCGGGTGGTGTTTTATTTTGGACCCAAATATGCGGGATTGGTGTGCCCCATGACGCGCACCAAGAATGGGGAAACAATGAAAAATAACCAAAAGGGGGTACAAGGGCGGAGCGCAGACTCCCAACAAAACAAAACCGAAAGTACAAATTGGCACGCCAAGGTTGCTCCCCGAATGGGAGCAACGCGCGAACCTGTCGCAAGAGGACGCCAAAGCGTCCGTCGGGGCAAAGCTGCAGAAAGCACAGCTTGCAGGACGTCACTAATAGTTTGTGGCACGGAGGTGATCCAAACGCCAGGGGCGAAAAGTGAGTTTGAAAGTGCATGCAAAGCTAAAAAACCAAGACCGGGATACGTCTTATAGAGTGCGTCTTTACTCGGTGGTTACTCTAGTCGGGGCACACCTTGAGCCAGCCACGACTAGAGTCCGACTCAATAGAGCGCAAGAGCACCGGACAGTGTCCTTCTACACAAAGACCGGGTTGCTGCTGTATTGAGTGGAAAAGGACGCCGAAGCGCCAGAGGGCGAGCGTGAGCTCTGACG
>JAUZSV010358519.1:0-11394 GCA_034780495.1 Parotocinclus cesarpintoi | reverse complement strand
TTCTATTGCGAATAAAATATTGACATTTGCCATCTCCACATCATTGCATTCAGTTTTTATTCACAATTTGTTTAGGTGTCCCAACTTTTTTGGAATCCGCTTTGGACAATAATATACATATATAGAAAATATATATGATCTTGTATATACACTGTATTTTTAAAGCAGAACTTTCTAATTAGCATGCAAACTTAGTCAAGAAAAAAAGGGACAAGAAAGGAATCAATAGGAAAGGCAGGAAAATGGCAACCTGCACTTAATTTACAGTGGCAGGGGAAACCATTGAAACACCATTTGGGGCCCATGTGACGAGTCTCACCAGTTGCGTTTGTTGTCGAAGAAGCGGACGAGGAAGAGTTTCTCCTCTGACCTGCACTGCATCAGCTCTCCGACCCTGAGTACGTCCCGTGGAGGAGTGGGAATGAACACGCCGTGTTGATGGAAGCCCGCTCGGGGCATCTGTGGGTCTATGATCTACACAAGTGAGTGCAAAGAGAAGCTGTTAGAAAATTCACCTCACTTTAAGACAGTGACAGCATGTACTGTAGCTCTAGATGGAGAGGCACACCACTAAAGACCAGACACATTCAAACACACAGCCACATTCTCACGACTGTTTGTCTCTACTGATGTAGCAGCATGACACTTGTGCCACCATGACCACAAGTCACAGGATGGGCAATAGGCAGATGCGTGAAATAATGAAGAGAAATAATTCTCTGTCGTCTGGCATGCACACATGCACACTCACCAAGGCAGGGTAGGAGGGATATCCACTAAGTTTTGCCCAGACTAGTTTAAAGGGTTCCAGAGTTAGTGCAGTAGTATTAGAGGGGATCCATATATTTCTGTTGTCAAGCTCTACGGAAGTAGGAATAATGATAAGTTATGTGGAGCTCACTGGAAAACACGAGGCAGAAACCTCAAGATCAAGAGCCATGGCTGTGCAAATCAAAGCAGCATTGTGTGAGCAGGGGGCTCATGTTTTTTTTGCATGTGCCGTGAAGCAAAAGCAATTTACTAGTCTAACCTTTACCTCAGCGGGAATATAAACCAAAGTCCACCCGAAAACAGGATTTTTTTTTTTTTCCCTTAGGAAAAAATATTTTGGATTGATAAAACTTATTCTTTTCATTCATTTTTCAGAAAAGAACTTTATGAATCCTAGTCTTTTACTCGCTTATCAGATGTTTGAAGCACTTGGTGGTATAGGATATAAATTAAAGTTTTATGTAAAATTTGGAATTCCATTTTTGGTTTATTAGCAAACACAAACCATTTAAAACTGGATTATTTGTGATGGAACTGATAGTAGGCCAAGCGTGGTTGAAAGCATTCATGCAAACTGTACAGCAGAAGCAAGTTTCAGCTAAAACATATAGCGCAAAAAAAAAAAAAAAAAAAGACTGGGAGAGCAAGCATCCCAAAGCTGACTTGGCAGCAGGGTAGCAACAGGCACAGACTCCAGCACATGTTACTGCATCCTGCCAACGCAAATACACTGCCACATATTTATCGAACGCAGGCAACTCACCAGCTGCCAATTTGCTTGCTTTGGAAATGCTTCCCCTTTCCATGCACGCAATGAGTTCATTTTTGTCATCTGTTGTGTTTCGCCGAGCCATCGTCTGCTTCCCTTTGCCACTCCTTAGATGGCTGACAACACTAAGTATTCAAAGAGAAGAGCCATTCATTGTTAGGTGTTCACATAGACAAACCAACTGTTAAACTATGTAACCAAGGCAACAGGTGGCTTTTTCCAATACTGCTTATGTATCATTAATGCAATTTCAGCACTGTAAGATATATCTGTTAAAAGTAAATGAGCAAAAATGTTAATAACTTGTTCCTACTTTGTGCTGCCCAGAACACTACTGCTTCCATTTGAGGAGATACTGGACTCTGAAGCACAGCGACGACGAGGTTGTAGTAGTCTGCCACTTGGTTGATTCTGTTGCTCCAATATTAGACAGCCATTAGAGAACCCTAAACATACAACAAATACTGTTATTCATATATTCATTTATACTGTCACAAGTAGTATACAAAGTGAAACTGGAAAATATGTAGCTTACATGAAACGAACTATAAGTGTTTGAGCTGATTTTAAGAACAGTTCACCATGGTTATGAATTTTAATGCTATTAGGAATAGTACTTGAACTGTGCATTCTGTAAGAACTGTTCAGTAGGCACTGGGATGGTGATGCTTGTCATTAGTATTAACAGCAAATCATGACAGGTGCAAATTTCCATAAATACTAGTCTGAGACAAATTTAGAGACTCCACACAGTTACAGGTATAGAATATGGGGTAATTATTTCATTTACCAGTATCAAAACGCTTGATTGGGCATTCATAGTCATCTCCATTCTCACTATCGCCACTATGAGCTCTTTTCCTGTGCTGGAGGACCGTCTCTAGCCGTGGAATGACCACAGACAGAACTGTCTTCGTTCCAAGTTGAGGGCAGTCAATCCAGGAATCTCCAGGTTTTAGTTTCTGGGGGCTCACACTTTTAGACTTTCGAAACAACACAGCAGTCCTTCTGTTAACTGTTCCTGCTGGTTCTGTAAGCGTGGAGGTAGCTACCACAATGTTTTCAGAAGACTTTAGTTCAGGAGAGAGTCCGTTTAGCAGTGAGGTAGAGTGCATCTCGCCATCAAGCATAAGCCTTCTTGACAGGTCCTCAGTGGCAAGGTCCACAGGTTTCAGTGCAGGAGGTTCGAAGGTGTTTTCTGAATTCGTGACAAGTGGGAGAAAAACTGAAGGCTCCAGTCTGGGAGGTAGTGTCTTGTCAACTGTGAAATAAAAAAACTGGTGAGTGCAATTACACTTTACAAAAAGTGTCCTACCATACACATTATACAAGTTATCAGGGTTACAGTCACTGTAGTGTTCAAGCCAATAAATCAAACAAGAAATATCGGGACTCCCCCGTTTTATTATATTTTAACTGTATGATGGAAATGTGATAATAAACACTGTATGTACAGTGTCATGAGGCAGGAGTGACAAGCTCTAGGACACTGTGAGAAAAAGCCATGGTTGTGACCGTATTTGTTAAATGGAAGACTGATTAAGAGATCCTAAACAATCAGGCTCACTTATTGAAATAAATGGGAACTCGTCTTAGTTACATTTATTCATAAGAAATTCTAGGGGTGCCAGAAATTATCATAACACAAAATTTTATTACAAACTATGTTACGGTAAGGTTTTTTTCTTAAGAAACACTACATTGCCAAAAGTATTTGCTCACCCATCCAAATTACCTGAACCAGGTGTTTCAATCACTTCCATGGCCACAGGTGTACACAATTAAGCACGTAGGCATGCAGACACTTTTTACCAACATTTGTGAAAGAATTGGTCGCTCTCAGGAGCTCAGTGAATTCCAGCATGGAACTGTGATAGGATACCACCTGTACAACAAATCTAGTCATGAAATTTCCTCGCTCCTAAATATTCCACAGTCAACGGTCAGCTGTATTATAAGAAAATGGAAGTGTTTGAGAACGACAGTAACTCAGCCACAAAGTGGTAGGCCAAGTAATCTGACAAAGCAGGGTCAGCGGATACTAAAGCACAAAAAGGTCGCCAACTTTCTGCAGAGTCAATCACTACAGACCTCTAAACTTCTTGTGGCCTTCAGATTAGCTTAAGTACAGTGAACAGAGAGCTTCATGGAATGGGTTTCAATGGGCAAGCAGCTGCATCCAAGCCATACATCAAGTGCAATGCAAACTGTCGGATGCAGTGGTGTAAAGCACGCCACCACTGGACTCTAGAGGAGTGACGAATCGCGCTTCTCCATCTGGCAATCTGATGGAGAGTCTGGGTTTGGTGGTTGTCCAGTGAAAGGAACTCTGAATGCTTCAGCATACTAAGACACTTTGTACAATTCCAGAAGAGCTGTAGTTGATCTAGCTGCAAAAGATGGACCAACGTAATATTGAAAGCTATTTAATAGGAACGGGATTTCACTTAAGCTTATCTGTGAGTCAAGGCAGGTAAGTAAATACTTTTGGCAATATAGTGTGTATTAAAACACACACACACAAGTCAATGCTAATTTAGAGTAATCAATGAACCTAACACTTATGTCTTTGGACTGTGGGAGAAAACCGGAGTACCTGGAGTAAACCCCCCACACATGGGGAGGACATGCAGACTCCACACAAAAAGGAACCCAGGACCTTTTTGCTGTGAGGAAGTGGTGCTACACACCAAGCCACCGTGCTGCAAATTAAATGCAGAAAGCCCAATAAGGTTAAAAGTGTTCACAAACTGTATTATAGTTTAACAGTAGGTGTCTGCAGCTCCTGTGGCTTGGAGGCAAGATCCAAGTGGAAACATCAGTTGAGGCCCATTGTTTGAGCCCTGTTACATAACCATATAGGGTACATTCACAAGCAACCAGTGACATTTAGAATAGGCGCTTGACCTTCTACCTTCTATTCACAGGTACTCTGTAACTGGACTGGCAGCAGATTGCAGCCCATTGCAGGGCTGGCTGGGGATTGCTGTTGAAGACAGTGTAATGCTCCACTCGAAGTCAAACTCAGGTCACCATAGTGGGCTAGAGAATTGGCATCTGAGCATCATCCATTTTCTTTATTAATTGAATTTGTACAGACAACAGGTAGCTATATATATATATTGTTCAACCCTAGATAAAAAAAAGTTTGAACAGTATGGAAAATGCATTTATAACACACAGTGTTTCTTACGTTTACTTTAACAGACAGTATGAACATAATATATTCAATATTTTCAACATGAGGTTTCTTTTTTCACAGTAAGGTTTTAAGTGGCATTTGTGAATATAAACTCCATACTGTAATCCTCTGCCCATTATTATTCATCAAAGACTCAACATCAATTATACCAATTGATTCCAATAATTTTACACTAATTTTGTAGTTTCTTTTTAACCTAATAACTAACCCCAAAATTCCTTATCTCAGCTTTTTCGGAATGTGTTGAAATGAATATATATTAACAAATGACACAAACAAAGTTGACCTCATGAAATATCTTAGTTAGTCTACATTCAGTCTGGTTAGGAAATAACATAAATGTAATTCAGTGCGCTTTTGCATTTCCCACACTGTCACAACTTTCTGATTTGGGAATTCATTTATTCATTAATTCTTTCATGAAGTGCTGGGGCCATCTCGCTACACAAGGAGCAATGTGGGCACCGACCCTAGACTGTAGCACACTGGAGATGACAATGTACCCAAATCATTTACTTGGTTGTGGGAGGAAATTCTACAATGTGTGGTATGCTGGCGACAATACAAATGTACAAAAGTAGTACAAAGTAGACCCGGAAACCCTACTCTCCTGCTGATTATGTGTGTTATTGTAGTGTAATGAAGACAATGTGTAGGCTGATATGTAATACACTACTCGTAAAAATTAGAGGATATTTCATTATGGCATATTACATTTTATGTGAGAAGTATAGTTAAATTAGCAAGACTACAAAAGTAACACTGTTACATCCAAGTCAGGCTGACACCAGTCTACAATTGTAAGGCTTTGTTAAGTCTCAGGTTCCTATGAATCTAATGAGAAGCATAATGATCATATGGTGATCCACAAGGTGCTGATTATTCTCTTGTGGGTGTGCTGAGCCCACAGTGGCGTTTCCGAGAGCTCACATATAACACCCCCTGTACGTGTGGACAACCCAGCCGGTCTCCTCAAATCCGGTCACGATGTCCTTTTTAAACCTGACCATTCCCCTCTCGGTTGATTTCACAAATCCGGGTGATTTCTTCATCTTCATCTTCCACCTGCTGTTCGCTACGTGCGCGGCTGGGCTGGCGGGTTCGGTGGTTGTTGGGATTATGAGCACGCGGGCTCTGCGTCAGCAGAACCGCTTCATTTTCATGCTAAACACCAGCATTAGCGACACGCTGACCGGCTTCTCCGTCTATTACCTGGGCATATTCGACGTACAGGAGGGTTTCCCGTCCCGGAACGGCACTTTTTACATTTTACCCTCGTTTCTCGGAGTGAACGTGTTGACTTTTCTGTTTGCTCAGTTTGACCGTTACCTGGCCGTCTGCCATCCGTTTTTCTACAAGCGCTTCATCACCCGGGGCTTCGTCATCGCCTGTTGCGGCTTCTGCTGGTTCTATACCTACATGACCCTGACCATTCAGAACATTTTACCCATTTCACAAGCGGTCAAAGTCAGCGCTTTTGGCGTCATGACCCTGCAGATTATAGTCGTCATTAAAGTTTTGATGACAATAAAGTTATACATTATAGCCAAACACCAGCTCGGACGGGAAGCACCAAGCGCAGAGAGGGAGAGCAAAAAGGAGTCGCTGCGCCTCATTGTGTTCGCGGTCATTTGCTTCCTCTCGCTCTGGTGTCCATCCTTTATAAACATCATGGTTAGATATCTCTCGAATGGCGGGTTACGGTTCAGGAACGAAGCCACTAACGCATTCGCCATAATGGCTCGATTTAACGCGCTCAGCACCCCCGCACTCTACATATGGGGAAGTCCGGCCCTGCGCAACGTCGTCTGGAACCAAATCTGGAGGCCAGTGTGTCATGCCAGGTTCCTAACTGTTTATCTTCATCATCAGTCAAACGGTGTCACATAGGTTCAGGATCACCAGGCGATAATGCCATAATGTAGCACTTTACAGAATGTCTCTATACGATGTAAAGATGTAGGACTATAAGAAATGGAAGTCAAATTGAGGTCAGTAACCAGACATAAGTTAGTGTACTTACAGCATGGCTCAAGTTCACCTCGCAATACTGCTGTGCTCATGGCTTATGGCCAGGGCATTATTTGGCTGCTATTAACCACATTGTATGACTGGGTAAAACGGGTTTATTGCCAATGATAGTGGACCTATTAAGTAAGCAAGCTGTTTAAACAAACCCTGTTGTATTTCCATTTGCCTATAACACTGGACAAATTGGAATTATATAACACGTCTCAACACAACACCTTTCAGAGCACAGACTGCTTTAGTGGAGACCAGAGTCCTTTTATAGTACTGTGAGAGCCTGAATGATCATCACATGCTAATCAATACTTCCAAACATGTACAGAGTGATGTATGACTAATAGGTTTATATTTACAATCCAAGCATTGAGAGTGAACAGTGACAGCTTGGTAGTGCTGGGACTACTTCAAGTTGGGGAAAGAGTTCATTGCTTTAATAATTGTCTGTGTCAGACAAGCAGACGTGTTACAATAACAGAAATCAAAGACAGGACCTCTTTGCATCACATATATGGTTTAACATTTTTAATCCGAGGCCTGAGGGTTCCAGCATGACCAAACAGCCACCGCTGGACATCCCTCAATTGAGTGTATCCTGTCTCATAACTAAATTACATGGAAATTGTAAATATGTAAATTATTCATATGGTTAGGGTTGTCATGTCACAGCTTCAGATGTCAATACCTGGGCCTTAACTATCAAATGTGACAATCAAAGACAATTATGAGTTGTAATTCGCTCTAGACAATTGTGTTTGCTGAATGACTAAATGCAAATGTTATATAGTTTAACACTGCACTTATAATTATCCGTCTTTACACATTTCTCCTCAGAATTTTCAGGCGGCATGTGAGGCCACAGAAGAAAGCAGTGCTAAGCATCTCACAGGGCTTGACGGACACATGAGCAGGAAAAAAAGTGATGAGAAAGCAGCTGGAGATGTGCTCAAGTCTAATGGTATGCCTTAAGAACAAGTCTTAATGCCAACATTGCTCTGGTTTTTGTTTTATATGGAAAAGGATACAGGATCACGATAACCATTAAATAGGTCAATAGACCATTCAGCATGTTGTACCTATGTATTATGACTTATCAAATGAGGGTTGGATGCATGGAAAATTACTCGTAGTACACTCAAAGGTGCAATAGTACATTCCTACATTCCAAAAACAATCAAAGTTGATTGGTCTCAAGCGTCCCAATGTGCATGTGGCGCCCTGTGAGAAACTGGCTCCCTTGGGTGCCAGTTAGGTCCTTGCTCCCTGCAACTGAACTGGATTTAGCAGGTACAAAAACGAAATACACTGCTCACAAAAATTAGGGGATATTTTTTAATGAAATATCCCCAGTAAAATATCCCCTAATTTTTGCGAGTAGCGTTTAAGTAATATTTGTCTCAAGATTATTCAAACTAAATGTAAAACGTCCTCTTACATATACACATCTAAGACTTGATTATGCTAAGCTTATTAGGAGGGAAGTTTATGAAGAATAACACTGTGCATGATTTCTAGCAAATGGATTGAAATCTTTCCATGATAAGGGAAAAGTACACTACTTACAAACATTAGTGGATATTTCAAACTGAGAGGATCCCACAACAACTGCTGGACCTTCTGATCCTGTTTATACCCCATCACTGTCACACAGTGACCATACTACTACCCTACTGAACAGTCTCACTCTCCTCCAGTTTAACATTCTTCTGTTCATCTCCATAAATATGCCACTTTTTACTCAATCACCATAACTGATTTTGCATCTCATTTGCATAATCAAACAACTTTTGGACTTTTTATTTACTTTACTAATTATCTTGTTTAATAAAATAAAATCAAATGCTTCTTTTTTTAAATCGCTTGATATTCATTTTAAAATATCCACTAATTTTTGTGGTGTAATTCCAATAGAGAGGTAAATGTCAAAATGAAGTCATATAAAATTGTTAAGATATTCATTATTATTTAAACAATGCATATAAAGTTGGCATTTATGATAAAGGTCTTTTTGTATCTTTTCATATACAAATACTTAACAATAAACACCACAAGTCTTACAAACAACACAACACCTCATATACATCCTATTGTTTTATTGGAATAGTTTATCTTAAAAGTGTTTAAAAATATAATTAGATATAAAGATGATGACTAAATATGAACAAGGGGTAAACTATTACATTATATGAGTCAAAAGAAAACCCACTGTCCTCGACCCACCGCTCATGCTTGAAAAAACAACAGAGACAAAAACAGGTAGCAGCGTGTGGGTATCAGAGATTTTTTTTCAAATCCTCGTACAGTCGTACTGGTTGCAAAAAGGTTTCTTTATAACAGTAGTATTTTCTTTAGGCTGAAATCCCACACTGATACGCAGTGGAGCTATTCAGAGTTGAGAATGAAGATCTGCAATACTGACTTGCCTCTCAAATTAAATATTCAATGAGGCTTTTATCCTAGCCAAATGACAGAGTTGTGTTTCTGTGAAACATAAAAGAAATCTCAAAAATGCATTTATGTATAGTAATTGAACTCGCCTCTGAGATTTTGCCTTGTTAATTAGTTCATCTGTGGTACAAACACTGCTCACGTTGATCTATAACCGCTGATCTGTAACTGGAGAAGGATGAAGAATAGAAAGGGTTTGAACAGAACAAAACAATGGACTGAACCAATGGATATAAGAACTTGAGACTGAAAAACAATGAGAATGAACAAGGAGGGATGGACAAACAGCTGAAATGATTCATTCCCCCTTCGTGACTAGATCCTCGATATAGGCATCCAACTCATCATCACTGCTTATCTCAATGTCCTAGAATTAAACAAAACAAACATTAATCATCCTAACCATGAGCCATTGCCTTAGGAGGCACAGACATGTGATTAAAAAACATTATATTGACAAAATGATTGCGGTCACCCAACATGTGCATTAGAACCTTGGGCATTAATATTGAGCTTGTACTCTCTTCACTGCTATAAAAGGTTTCCTATTCTGAGAAGACTTTACACTCGATTTTGGAACATGACTGTGAGCTTGGACACTGAAGCTAAACAGCAAGTCGTGGTCCACAGCTAACATGAGAATGCATGTCAAGGGGGGGGATGAGGTCAGGGCCCTGTGCAGCCAGACAACTTTTCTATACACTTTTAGAAGGAACAAAACAGAGAGTTGATGAGCTGACTTAGTCGGTGAGATGGAAATCTATAAAAGTGTTCTCCTCAGCGTTACTGAGGTATTTCAAATACAATTTACTGTTAGTGATTTAGCAGCTGCCGCTTATCCAGACTGAAGTACAACATATACAGCTGTAAGATGCAAGCAACTGAGGAATAAAAGAAAAAAGAAGACTCCAATTCCTTCAATGCTGTGCAACCAAAAGGTTTATCCAGTGATTGTCTATAAAGATGTAAGCAATGTTAAATTTAAGCCCAAATCAGAAAAGGTTGGGACGGTATGGAAAATGCAAATAATCAAATAAAATAAATGGATTGTTCCTTACATTTACGTAAGGAATTACTAAGGAATACTTATATTATATACTTCTATACTTAAATACTAAGGAAGTATTCTTTACAATAATACTTTCATTTCATTTTAAACCATATGAACCTGAGATATGTCATATTTTGGCTGGTCCACTTCATTTAATTTGTTAATGAACATCCATTCCTACATTTCAGGTCTGCGACACATTAAAAAAAAAGTTGGGACAGGGAAATTTAGAGCTAGTGACCAGACCCCACTCAAACCAAATAGAATAGACTAAATAATAAAAGGAGTCTTTCAATTCATGTAGGTTAAGTTAGAACGCCGGAGACAGTAGGGTAAATACTATGCTTGCTTTATTTATAGCCAGAATACTCTGGATGTTCAGAGAACAGCACTGATTGTCAACTGTGAAGCAAGCAAGATAAAATGCCTTGCTTCATCTGGTTTGTGTCAAGGGCATGCTAACTCTCAGTTTTTAATAGGAAGATCAGGCCTAATCCCTGGGCTGGCTCAATTTGGGATTGGCCAAAGAACATAATCAAATACTGTAAAGCTGCTTTGAGACAATCCACCATTGTAAAAAGTGCTATGTGCTATAGAGATAAATATAACTTGACTAATCAGAATCAGCCTGTCCACAGTGTTCATCTGTGTGTGCGCGCCCTGATTCCAGGTTAGGCACGTTAAGTTATTGCTATGCAATATTTAACAAACATTTCATGTTATATCAGTGCTGTTTTGCTACTACCAGTGTAAGTCACAAACAAATAACAAATACAAGTAACAAATACATCATGTTGACTTATACTAAAGGTGCATGTGATTGGGTGCAGGTGTACATGTGTTTTGCGATACAGACCTCCTGGACTTTTTGTAGCAGTGCAACGATGTTTGTTCGGAGCTTGCGCAGTTTCTCCTCAGACTCTTTGAGTTTGGTCTCTGCTCCGCTGCTCTTCTCCTCCACGGCACGAGCTCGAGACTCAGCACGGCTCTGGTAGGAATTACACAGCTTCTGCAGTCCAGCCTCATACTGCTGGAAGTACTCTTTCTGCAGTACACACACACACACACACACACACATACACACACACACACACACACACACACACACACACACACACACACACACAC
>JAUZSV010358419.1:0-11395 GCA_034780495.1 Parotocinclus cesarpintoi | reverse complement strand
TTTGAAGCAACATATTTTTCTTTTAAAATGTTACATTTACTCAGATTAAACTTTTGATCTGTCATCTATGTTCTATTTCGAATAAAATATTGACATTTGCCATCTCCACATCATTGCATTCAGTTTTTATTCACAATTTTAGCGTCCCAACTTTTTTGGAATCTGCTTTGTAATAACACGTTTTTAACTATTCATAAGAAATATTGGCAAAGAACGGGCAACTTTAATATGTTTCTCCTGTTACTATTCTCTATTGTTTATACTCTTACCTTTACTATGACTATAGTAAAGGTACTATGAGTTTTCATCACAGAATTAGCAAATGCACAAAATGGCACGCTGTCTAAGGTTGTTCCTGCCTTCTGCCCGGTAGGCACTGGCTCTCCTGAGACCTGTCTAGGAATAATCTTGTATCCACATTGCATAAATACTAATAGCATTAAGAAACTGGGCACATTCTGATGAATTACTAGAAATTTGTGCACTGCTCACAAAATTAGGAGATAGTTCATTATGTGATATTTCATTTTAAAGTATTCCCTAATTTTTGTAAGCAGTATATTTTAACAATACACAAATAACATCTAAAATACAAACTAACTCTAAAATACTAAATAACACCTAAAGTCCACTGCTCACAAACATTAGGGGACATTTCTGTGATAATTTAGTGAGCAGTAAGTTGAGATCGACCTTCTCAGTCATAGTTACAATATCATCAAATATACAGGAAATAAATGAGAGAACTTCCATGATAACATTTTCTTTTGAACAAGTGACTTATGGTCTGTTCCCTAATTTTCAGAAGTGGGAAAATGTTAGGGTAACAGAGTGAAAACTTTAAGAGTAAAATATTATGGAAAACATATTTAAGGCATATATGGGATAGGAGGGATACAACAATGCAAAAAAAATCCATCCATCCATTATCTTCCACTTAACACACACGAGGTTGCAGCCACTCAGGCAACTGGTAGGGAACACGCACACAGTCACTCACTAAGGGCTACTTTAGAGACACCAATTAACCTAACACGCATGTCTTTGGACTGTGGGACAAAACCGGAGTACCTGGAGTAAACCTTCACAGACATGGGGAGGACATGCAGACTTCACATAGAAAGGACCCAGGCCACTCCACCCTGGGTTTGAACCCAGGACCTTCTTGCTGTGAAGCAGTGGTACTACCCACCGAGCCACCATGCTGCATTAGTTGAAAAGTATAATGCTAGAGACCAGGGAGAGTTAATAAATATAAATTTTAAGTATTTTAGGTAGTTTATGTGTAATGTTTTCATTGATGTATCTTAAATTTACATTTGTGTCACATTGCAGAACATTTTGCTTAATAATAAAATGTTTTACAGCAAGTTAATTAACTATGTCCTGGGGACAGAAATGGCACCTGTTCGGTGGAATGGCTCATATATTGGGGAAATAATTAAATAAAATCTAAACTTTCCACACAAACCTCATTTGACTTTATTAATTCATTAAACTTTGTGAAATTATATATGTGAAGTTTGTGAAGTTATATTTAAAAGCTGTGTCGCTGGATCAAACGTTTGCATAAGATTTAATTTCGGTATATGTGCTTCTTGTCACTCATTCCCTGCTTGCATAGTGTCTCTCTGTGGCTGTCTCATGCCTCATAATACACATGAATTGCTTTAAACAGATACCACACAAGTTCTCATTACATAACCTTGCTCTAACATCCCTTGCATCCACAGGGGCAAAGTTTCCCATCAAGTGGACAGCACCAGAGGCCGCTCTGTATGGTCGCTTCACCATCAAATCTGATGTCTGGTCCTTTGTAGTTTTACTGACTGAGCTGGCAACCAAAGGAAGGGTTCCATACCCAGGTATGGATGTTTAAGATGATAATAATAATAATAATAATAATAATAATAATAATAATAATAATAATAATAATAATATACAGTTACATCGAATGTACCTTGTTCGGAAAAATGGTTTGTATAACAAATAGTTTAGCCTTACTTCCAGGGCTTAATTTGTGCCAGAATTCTTCCAGGACTTGTGAGCTAAGCTTCAGGACCTCTGCATACCTAAAAGATAAAGCAGAATAGGTCTGGATAGACCCCATTGTGTCGCAACTCCCTATATAGTGAGATGACTAAAAATTGGAATCTTTCTTTGTGAGCTTTTCCTGTGCAAAATAAAGCTGTTTTATCAAACAGTTTTTGCCTTTACCAGGGGTGTCAGTAATTGTGAAATGCATTGTTTAATGACTGCATTACACTATATGGTACAGGATTTTGACCAAAATCAACACTGACTAGACATAGTCTTTTGAATGATACTTTAATGTAACATAATGGGTATTTTGACAAAAATGCAAATGATGAGTGAATGCAACAAAGATACCGCTAACACACAAGTGGAATGCTGTCACTGCATTTAATTGGTGGAAATTATAGAATAATTACTGAAAATGGTGGGTGGGTGTGTGTGGGGTGTGAGTTTCCTTTGTTGCTCTGTTGCTTATTACTTTTGTTGTTGCTATAAAACTTGTTAACTAAGAATTAGTTCTTACATATACATGTTCTGGGCAGCACAATGGCTTGCTGGGTAGCACCGCTGCCTCACAGCAAGAGGGTCCCAAGTTCAATCCAAGGGTGGAGTGGCCTGAGTTCTTTCTATGTGAAGTCTGCATGTCCTCCATGTGTCTGGTTGGGTTTACTCCAGGTACTTAGGCTTTCTCCCACAATCTCCAAAGTGGCCGTGTGTGTGACTATGTGTGTGTGCGTGCGCGCCCTATGATGGATTGGGACCCCATCTAGGGTTGCTCCTACACTTATGCCCAGAGTTGCTGGGTGGGCACTGCCTGGAACGCAACCATGTGTGGATTTAGCGGAAGATAATGAATAAATATACATGTTGTAGGCTGCCCAGGTAGGATGGGTCCCTTTTTGAGTCTTGGTTCTCCTAAGGTTTCTTCCTTATAGGGTTGTGTCTTGCCACTGTTGCCTTACACTTGCTCATTTTGGGATTGGCCTTAAATATTATAAGATGTGATATAAAATTAATGCTGTTTTAAGAAAATGTACCATTGTAAAAATATTTTAAAATGCTATAGAAATAAATGGCTTTAAGTTCATAAAGATCTAATATTAGCCAATTATCTGTAATGTAAAAAAAAACATGTAAGTTTAAAAAAAAAATAGAATAAATAAATATAATTAATAAAATATTAATTGTATTGATGATTCACATTTGTAAAATCCTATAACTGCCAAGAAAGTAGGGCCTAACATAAAAAATTGTGTTACTGTATGCCATTGTTCCAAAGTTGCAGTAGCAGAATTCTTTACATTCTGTATAGGCATGGTGAACAGCGAGGTGTTGGACCAGGTAGAGCGTGGCTACAGGATGCCGTGCCCAGCTGAGTGCCCAGAGTCTCTTCATGAACTCATGCTTACCTGTTGGAGGCATGAACCTGAGGAGCGACCTACGTTTGAATACTTGCAAAGCTTCCTGGAGGACTACTTTACCTCCACAGAGCCCCAGTACCAGCCAGGAGAAAACCTGTAATCCAGAGGGAGGATGGAGGTTTCTCTATAGGTTTCTCTACATGCTCTTTAGGGAGCATAACTGTTCAAATGATAAGTGCACAAGGTTTGAGGTCTAGATAGGGTTTTGGAAGCTGCACTGGTCTCTCAGATAGAGGGGGCCAAGGGAAATCAGGTGCATCACAGTACAGGTGCTAACTGACTGGTTTCTTGTGCAGGAAAAATCTTGTACCTTTTCAAATGACTAAAGGTAATTGATTTTTGTATCGAATATTTAAGTGATAAACAATGTCAAATAGATCACTGTGGTAACTACACGAAGCTGAAGGAGGCTGTGGAGAATCATGTTTTTACTGTTCCAAGGGAGTCCAACAACTCATTTTGTTTAGCCACTATTGTCATGATTAAACATGACTTGTTTCACAATTTCAAATAGTAACTAGTATTAAATTACGTGATTCTGTATTTAAATAATCAGTACTTAATTTTCACAGTTGCTCACCAGTAGGACAACATCCATGGCTATTGTGGCTGTATTACAAGACAAAGAACGAAAAAGCATTTTCATCTTGGCCTTCACTACAAAATACAATTTGAACTTCAGCAAAACATAAATAAATGTCATTGAGACACTGCTGTAAATCATCTTGCTCCCCCTTTTGTTCTTGTTGTATTTGAACCATTTTAGAGCATACTCCAGATCTGTCATTCATGCTCTCATCCCATGAGACACTTTTTCATTGAGCTCCTCATTTGCGTCTACAGTTTGTCACACATACAGCTCATGCACACATGTCACACATACAGCTCAACACATGCAGCACTGTGCAAAAGTCTTAGGCCACCATTAGATTAGACCTACCTGTTTTAGCAAGGTATAATGACCATATATTATTATTTCTCAGTGTCATTTTTAAGAATACAATCATAAAATACAGGACTTTTGTATGCAGCATTTAAAAAAAAAGGAAAACATAATCTATGTACTGCAGTTGCAAGTATATAATATAATCTGCCCTTATACTTAAGCCATAGCAGCATCTGGCAGCTTCATGCCTTAATCCTTTTACCGTCCACAGTAGCTTAAACAGGAATGGTCTTTTTGGAAGTGTAACAGCCAAGAAAACACTTTTTTCAGAAAGGGAAACAGGTGAAAAGGTTAAGATATGCCAAAGTTTACAAAGACTGGATGAGGATCTGGAAAAGAGTATTATGGAGTGATGAATAAAAGTTAGTTGTCAATATATTATTGCTAAACCAACAAATCTGATGGGGGCCTAAGACCTTTGGACATTATTTCATTATAATCACTTTATACAGGCATGTTTACATGCAGGATATTTTGTCAGTCACTAACTGGACTGTTTATATGCACATTTAACTCAACAATCTGATTTTAAAAAGCTCTTTATTTACATGCATGGTATGCGTGATAAGATCCAACACCATGAGCAATGTGCCTTTTAGTGTAAAGTTTACTTGAAAAACAGGTAGGCTATGAGTCCTGTCAATCTGTAACAAGGAGTAACAGTTTGCCGCATTACAGATTTTCAGAGGAACATACTTTACATATAGCTATTAAACAATTTTTCAAATTAATGTCCTGAAACATGATTCGACTTATTATAATTAGAACTCATGGTAGTTGGTTTGATTAAATACCTGTTTGACAATTTTTCCGAACCCATTTTTTGGGACACCTTGTTTATACACTCATTTTCTGTTTTGTCAGTTCCACTTACCATCTTGAAGTACAATTTAGTTCCGCAATTACACACTGTAGCTCATCTGTTTCTCCTCATACTTGTCTAATCAGCTACTATTTGCATGAGGGAACAGTCTCAGCACTGCATCTTACACTGACGTGGTCGCAGTGTGTTAGTGTGTTGTGCTTGTATGAGTGGATTAGACAAAGTAGTGCTGATGTAGTCTTAAAAAATTGTAATTAAATAATGTCTAATAGAGGTGCTATGTGGTCTATATTCCAGCAAATTGACTGCTAGGCTACCAACAGCACTTATGTGTTTGATCCACTCATAGCAGCTGATTATCCTTTGACTGACCTCATGTCTGTGTCATGCATAGCTGGAAGGCATTACTGAGACTCAAACCCACATTCTTACAGTGATGGGGTCGCATATTAGACCATTGTGCCAACCAAGAGATAGAATAGACAAGTAACACATTTTAGGAGATTAATTTAGTTAAACCTGAGTCAACTGGAGACTAGGTATGGCCATCATTTTTTATGTTTCAATGGCATTTATAATGCCACACTACACGTGGTTAAGTGATGGATGAAATATTGTCATATGACATGACAGAACTGTATGGACTTTTAATGCAAATTTAGAAATTTACAATTTCAGTCAAATTGTCTTCTTAAAATAGGTACAACTGCTATTTACTTGTAAAATGTGGAGATCGTTTTCTGTGCTAGCTTTTTAAAAAGTGTATTTTAATGCAATCAGCGTTTGGTAGGCTTTGTAATTAGTTGTAAATTGTGAGATCAGATTCCTCAACTAACCAAATTATTTGTATTTGAGTATATATTACAAACCTGTGTGTTTTTAAGGACTGTTTTTAAGAGGGCTATTATTCTTATTTGTCTTGTTTTGTGCTTCCATTATGGTGAGGCGATAACACTTTTTCAGTTAGTTATACAACTATTAACAGAATTGTGTTGTGTTCTACTGTGCTACAAAACTCATGTACAGGTATGGGTCACATAACGTCTGACTGAATATATACTATATATATAATCTTTGTGAGCAGTGTATGTCTGTGGTACTTGTATAACCTATATTTTTACTATTTTCAGATACATTAGCTGTATCTGGTAAGTAGTGCAGCAGTTATAATGACACCCGTAATAGAGCAACCTCAGGAGCAGAACATTTAAAGCTTTATTACACGCATGAAAAGTCAATGTGAGCATACTGAAGGCTTATTAACATTTAGCAGGTGCTGCACTTCTTATAAGTGAGATGATAAGTAAGTGTTGCCATTCAAGTTTTATATATGCTATGCAGTGCAACAACCATTTACTAGATTAGTTCCTGTGCGAGAATTATGTTCTCATTGTGGTGTTCCATGCACTATGGGGGAAGGGGGAGGGGCAGGACCTGCCAATTTACAAAGCAGCACATCACGGTCAAACACACAGCCTTGTGCAGGATTTCTACACGTTATGTTACTTGCTCCTTTCTAAAATATCTGCTCACGGCGTAAATAGAAAAGGAAATTCAGTGATGCTTGTTCCATACTGGTGTTTGGTGTTTGTGTGTGAGAGAGAGAGCTTGTGTGTAAGGGAGAGCTTGCGAGAGAGGCTGAGAGTGTGCAGTGTAAGGAGGGGCTGAGTGAGACAGAATGCTGCACACATCTCTACAGTGAGATAATATTTTACTTATCTTATATAGTATATATAATATTGTATACAAACGTATTGTGGATGTTAAGTGACGTATACCTGTACTTCATTTTAATGCATTGCAAGTGTAAGTCTATTGTAAGACCGTAAAATCTTACATGCACTACAAACCTAAACACCTAAACTTCCTGCATCCGTAACATATTGGTAAGCATCTTATTAAAGAAATGGGCATTAATATAGAGTTTATTAATATAGATAATAGAGTAATATAGATTTTGGGACTGCTGTGCTCACTTCCCCATTAATACAGCCACTGAAGTTTGGTTTAGTTGAATAATGAGGTCTGGCCTCTTTGCAGGCAAGTGAAACCCAAAGTGATGGGTCAGTAATGTGTGAGATGGTGATTCATATGACTCTCCGTCACCTTAGATCTGTTTACACTGTGAATGGTAAACTTGGATTGGTTCTGGAAACAAAATCCATAATGCTTCTAAAAACCTTGCAACCACAAGTTGGGTAACAAGGTAGTTAACGACAGGATAGTTAAAATCCACAGCACTGTGCAAAAGTCACCATTAGATGTACCATTGTTTAAGCAATGGTATAGTAACCATATAATTATTTTCCACTCTTTATTAAAATATAAACAAACAAATCTTATGTAGTATTAAAAAATGGGGAAAACAACATTTGCTATTGCTCTGCTTACATTTAAGCAATAATAGCATGAGACAGCTTTATTGGAGGGCCAATGTTGACCCTTCTGCAGAAGAAGATTGACCTTCTTCGGGAATGGTCAAGCTTCTCTTTTACCCTTGTTGAAAAGGTAGCAGCAAAGGAGCCACATTTTCTAGAGGGGAATGGAATGAAAAATACTAAGATATGTTAAAGCTCACGGAGATTGAAATGAGTGATGAATCCAAATTAAATTTTTTGGGGTCCTATTGTCTACCAGCGGTTGTAAGGTAAATGCTCATAATACCACTGCTAAAATGAATAATCTAATGGTGGCCCAAGACTTTTGCACACTTCTGTGTTTGTATGCATAATTTTGAGCTTGGCAATCAGTGTTACAAGACAGACTGCAGACATATATATTGTAGTTTGATCTCAAAAGCAATATATTAAACTACCCATGTGCAATTAAATTATTTAATTAAGAATGTTGCAAAGATTACTGTAAAATGGTGTTAAATTGGTGAATATTTTAAGAATGAGGATGAGTGGAACTGTGAATAGTAGGTATCGGTGATTACTGACATACCGTTTCCAGCGGTCTCTTTTTATTCATTTTTTTTCTTTTACTTTTGAGTGGTTTTAAGACAGTGGACTTTTTGTATATATGCTTTGGCCATGCTTACTTTTTGCTTATATTAAAATACTAATACTCTGGACACTGTAACAATATTGCACCATGTTCCAGACAGGTTAATCTTAGACTATGTAATAATAGAAATCTGCCCCCAAAATGCAGTTCATTATTTAGATGCAATACATATGGTTTAGTGCAGAATTACTCCAGAGACTCCAGTTATGCTTGTCTGGTAAAGGGTTGTTACTTGGATTGAGTTTGATCCATTTTAAGATATTAGGTGATATTACATGCTCCTCTGATGAATATCCATTGGTGCATTAGGCAACACTAAACAAACAAGACTTGTTTGAAAAAAACAAAAGTGACGTGTGTGTTTGTCCACTTCTTTAACTCTTTTTCCCCCAAAAAATGACAACTTTTATTTAAAAAACAAAAAAAAGAGCCAAATAGACTTTCTGTAGGTTACTAAGGTAAGGGTTAAGGGTAAGTGTGTAGTATTAACTAGAAAATGCAGCTCCTGTAGGAACTGCGAATGCGTCGGTGACCTATTTGGACTAGGATAAGACCCAATTGGTACTGGCTGGGTGTGGGTCTGGGACCTGGTTGGTTCTAGCTGGACGCAGGACTGAGACACCTTTTGTTATTTTCCTAAATTAAACCTGTTGATATTTGATCACATTGTCTTTAATAAAAGGTTTATCCCAACGTGGTTGTTGTCATATAATATGACAATGTTATACTTAACCTATGCAGTTTTTTTTACTCACTTTTTGCTTTTTATACTGCATTTTGTCTTGTCTTGCTTATAGAATATTGTACAGTACTGCAAGTCCATGACTCATTGAGGTAAACTTTATAATGAGTTATTAAAGTATATATACTTTAAATATTAATAAGTTGTTATGTTTTATAAGTGCAATAAATCTAATTTCTGAATTTTGCATTTAAGAATCAATTCTTGTATTTGATTCTTTTTATGATGCCATTTCTGGTTTGCTAGCTCCTTTGACAGCACTTTATTTATACTATAACTTGTACATTTTATTTATCAGGTCCTACTTACTGTATTTGTAGATTTATTTATAATATCTGCAGAGTCATATACTGTAGTTTTACAATGCCAGTTGGCAAGTTTATGCTAATTCACTCTTTTTGTTTTGTAATTAAAAATAATATCTGTCAAAAATGAATGTGTTAATTTACTCACTGTGAATTTTATTACATATACTCTGCTAGTATCAGGCTGGACACTCTTTTGCCTTAAAAATTGCCCTAATTCTTTGTGGCATAGATATATGTTGAGATGCACGTCTTGTTGAGCCACACCCGGAAGCATAAGATTCACTGGTAATCTTAATTTGCAATAGGTAATATTACAAGATGTGTTCTTGTTTAAAATGTTTACATTAGGTTGTTTTGTGTCTTTAGTATCAGGATTATACCGAGCTGTCGAACACAAGACACCACTGTCTGAACTAAACTGTAATACAAACCTCTCTAACCGGTTTACTCTGTCATCTGTAGTTATTTTAAGTGTTCTGAATTAAGACTGAAAGTAAGTATTTATGGAGCAGTCGCAATGGCTGTCAACCTCAATAGCACCATCATAATCAATTTATCAATTAATTAATGGTGGCTCAGTGGGTAGCACTGCAGCCTGATGACAAGAAGGTCCTAGGTTCAAGCCCAGGTGGAGCGACCTGGGTCCTTTCAGTGGATTTGGTACCACGTCCACACCGTGTTGGCGTGGGTTTACTCCGGGTACTCCGTTTTCCTCCCACAGTCCAAAGACATGCGTGTTAGGATAATTTACTACTCTAAAATGGCTTTGACTTTTATGTATATAACTAGTTCTGGCAGCACGGTGGCTCGGTGGGTAGCACCACTTGTCTCACAACAAGAATCCCAGGGTGGAGTGGCTTGGGTCCTTTCTGTGTGGAGTCTGCATGTCCTCCCTGTGCTTGCGTGGGTTTACTCGGGGTACTCCGGTTTCCTCCCACAGTCCAAAGATGTGTGTTAGGTGAATTGGTGTCTCTAAATTGTCATTGACTTGTCTATGTATGACTGGTCTTGGAATGAACTTGTGTATGGATCTAACCTTGTGCGTGTCGCTGGATGGCCACTGATGAACGTTAAAGAAGCCAAATAAATAAATGTAACTAGTTCTGATATAACAGTGTGTGACATGGACATTGATGCCGATAGCAACGTTAAGCAAACCAAATAAACAAATAAACCACCTTCACATACTCCAATTTCCTCCCTTGGTCCCGTCTAGCGTTGTTCCTGCCTTGTGCCCTGTGTTCCCGGCTAGGCAACAGCTTTCCTGTGACCCTGACCAAGTGCTTAGAAGCTGAAAGAATTAATCCAATTGTGTATCAGTGAGAAAACTACACATTTTAGGTATATAAATATTTTGTTGGAAATATTTGGAATCCAGCAGTGTGAATTTTCTGGGTTGTTATACAAAGTAATATGGTAAGTACCAGCACTTTCCGGAAACAAAAACTTAAAGATTTTGTGGGGATATATCCCAGTGCTTGATTAAACAAATCTAATAACCGCCCCCTCCATAGCACAGATACTGCTCTTCTTAAGATCACTAATGACCTTCTCATGGCAGCTGACTCTGGTTTACTTTCTTCTTGATCTGTGCACAACCTTCGACACTATTTCCCATACTACGCTCCTTAACAGATTATCCTCCATTGGCATTAATCATATCGCAATTGATTGGTTTAATTATTATCTCTCAGGCCGCACTCAGTTCGTCCAACTTAAATCTCTCAGGGCCCAGTCCTTCCCTGTTTCTTCTGGTGAACCCCAGGGCTCTGTCCTGGGGCCTTTACTTTTCATCATTTACCTTTTGCCCCTTGGCAATATTTTCCGCTCTTATGACATACATTTCCATTGCTACGCGGATGATAACCAGCTTTATTTATCTAGTAAACCAAGCACCTTGTTCCCGCCCTCTTCCCTTTCCTACTGTACATCTGAAATAAAATTTCCTAAAACTTAACAGTGATAAAACTGAAATTTAGCTTTTTGGTTCCAAATCCACACTATCAAAACTGGACAGTTTCTTTATCCAAATTGACGGTACCTTAGTCTCCCCCTTACCTAAGGTTAAGAGCTTGGGTGTCACCCTAGATAGCTGTTTACCTTTTTACT
>JAUZSV010358312.1:0-11396 GCA_034780495.1 Parotocinclus cesarpintoi | reverse complement strand
ATTTATTTTTTATTCTCTCTTTTTACCTTTCTACCTTCCTACTGTGTGTACTGTAATTTCTGATGCTGGAACCTCAATTTCCCAGAGGGAACACTTCCAAAGGGATCAATAAAGTTTATCCTTATCCTTACCCTTATCCTTATCCTTATCCAACAACACAGCAGCCCTAACACACAATGTTTTCAATCATTCTGAGTATTAAAGTAGAATAACATAAATGTTTTGGAATGACTAAGACAGATAGTCTTGAACCCAATCCAAAAGTAATGCTGTGGAAGGACCAGAAGTGAGCAGTTAATGTGAGAATTTACCAACATTTAGCTGGATATTGCATTTATGATGTCTTAAAATATTATTTGTGTTGTATCAACAACAGGCTATAATAACAATGGCAGACCCCTCAGCCCTAATAAAGAATATAATGGTGGGATTTCTTTAAATCTTTATTTACAAAATAAAATAGCATAATCAAATCTCACTATACATCTGCATACAAAACAAACTGATTGACCAAATCGCTTATTGCTGATAGAAATAATATTAGCCTATTTTTTCAAATTTTGTTTTTATAAAAATAAAATAATAACAAGACAATTCCTCAATACTTGGTCTTTCAGGCAGAAGGTATTTTTTGTTAAACCAACAGAGTAATCCTCTGAAGTCTCCATCAGACAGAATTGTTCTCCCAGAGATATATCTCATGTCTTTGATATCTATGTCCTGCAAGGGACTAGCCATCAGACAGGAACATCTAAGATGAATGCCTCTCAATTTTTCCACTCTTTTGCTGTTGCCCAGCTGCTGTTGCCATGTTGGCAGTGGCCTGGAGCCTGCAGAGGGCTGCTCTGATTCCCTGAGCACAGATCAGGCTTGCTCACACGGCCTGTGGCTCACTTCAAACACAGGCCAGCAGGGCCAGCAAACTCCCCCTGAGCACTAACCTGCTGCTGCTCACTGCAAAAACACCCTCTGTAAAAATAGAAAAGCAGGGTTGGGATTTGAGAGTGTATAGCATACAGGTTAGGTGAGAATGCTCAGGGTTTTTTTTAAGGATTGGGTGTTTGAGATATGTGAGTTAGTGTTCCTCCTCAGGGCAGCTTGGGGCATGGCATGCGGACCTCACAGTCACAGACAGCTGGGGAAGAGCTACTCTGCTGATGTAATCAAATTTTAATGGACTAACCTACGTATTCTGCACAGATGTGAGGGTTGGAAAACAGGAATGAAACATCAATTACCTCCTACTTCAGCATAATATCATACACTCATCAGCACAAACATACGGCTATCCAGGCTAAATATGAATCAATATAATGAATACAGAATTTTACTTTCTCCGTTTCAACATGTTAGTAAAAATAGTAACATGTACATCATTTCTACTTAGTATTTACAGCATTTTTACCTTTTGACCACCGATAATACCCCTGTCTGATTTGATGACAGTTGTGATCTAAATGCTAATAGCATCACAGTACACACATATCCCAATAAGTGTATACCAATAAGTACAACCACAAGTGTAGAATGACTTTACAGTAGGGCTGCAACTAACGATTATTTTTATAATCGATGAATCGGTCGATTATTTATTCGATTAATCGATTAATCTGATATTTAAAAAATATATTTCCCTTGTCTTTAATTGGAAATAGAGCATTGTATAACGGAGACAATAAGTGCTTACAATAATTAAATAATTTCAGATTAAATTAAATAAGACTTCTGCTGTTTTCTGGAATGAGAAAGATAGTATAGCATGAGTATAGATAGATCAATTTATAGATAAATCTGATCAAGATAGATCAGATTTAAACAGGTCAATAAACGTTTTATTTACAGCATTAGGTTAAAACAAGTAAGTAACAAAAGTGCAAAAGCTAGGAGATACACACACATTAACACAATACGTAACAGTTTGTAAATACCTAATTACACAAATTGGAGTAGCTTGAATATGTTACTTTAATCCCTGTCTAAATGCAATTCATCCTGCCTATACAGTGCAGTGTTTCCATTTATACTTTGTCAGAAAATTTAAACGTAAGCTTAATCATTAATTACCACAACTGTGTATAAGTTCTATTTATTTATAAAGCACATAAACACTGCTTAAGCTAATTACACTTAAATTAAAAGTAACACACACATACTCCATCACTGTCATTATTCAGCTAACAAGTGAAAAACAGCATAAACCGTGTTATGTTATGCCAGTGCCGTTTAAGTTTCTGTATCATCACCGTTTGCTTCAGTGCCAAGTTACATCACTTTTACAAAGCTTACATGTTACACATTTCTTAGCACTTTTGAGGATTTAAGCCGAACCTTCTTCTCTGCGTCGATCATGTTTCTTTTGTAGAATGTATTAACTTCTTAATGTTGTAGTCTTCGGACTCACTATATAATTTTAATACTGAGTGTTCGCTCGTATACACAACACTTAATGTTAAACTAATTTAGAAATCTCTGTTCAAGTCATCCTTTATTTTAAGTCGTATTTATTTTTTTCCAGTGTTGATGAAGCGCCACAGGTGACGTAAGCGGATATGTAAAGACGAGGAAGATATAAAACGTGTGACACAACGAATTGATAACTGAATTCATTGCCAAGACTTTTAATAATCGATTTTTATCGATTTTATCGATTCGTTGTTGCAGCCCTACACCAGCGAATGGTATTTCTTTTTTCATGACATGGCATCAAAAATGCCAAGATTTTCATTTCAGTGCCTCTCTTTTTTCAAGTAGTGATGTCAGTGTCAGTTATGGGTTTTTTGTTTGTTCTTTTGTACTTTTCACCTCTTCTTAATGGGTCTGGTGTAGTGTGCTTTGGTCTGGATATGCCTCTAATGACAGGTTTCTCACGGGTTATGTGTTTACCCCATTTACTTGAGTTAATACATGCACTTTCTGACACATTGACCTGTATTTGAGAAATAATCATGTTATATGGGTAACGTCTGTCAGCATTACCTTAATAATGCCTTTAATGTTAGCTTGTAATATTAGCCTGGAAGAAAAAGTACAGCTAGTAATAACGTCGGCTATGTTTGGCTTAATTTGATTGAAATCTTGTTTATATCTTTTCCACAGATGTTTTTTGCGCACCTATCCAGATATATAAGACTTGAGAAATTCGACAGGGGTATGAAAAAACAAAGACTAAGGTTGGTCACCGTGAAAAATACAGCATGTCTCTAAATTACCTAGGACATTACTTACTTACCTTGAATAAAAATAATAAAATAACAGTTTAAAAACATGACGTTCAAATGTTGTATGATATGTCATAGGGCCTGAGCCATTTAGAGAGTGTCTGATTGTGTTTATTAAAATGTATATTAATATAATTAAGGTGGATCATAATGGTTAGTATTTATTATAAATGTTTGTTTTTATTTATTTAGGCTATTTTTTTTTATTATTTTTGTTTGTTTATACCATATGAATCTTGTATCCAGATGATGACAGATGAAGAGACTGAGGGAAGAACAAGAAAAAGGGGTCACCTTAAAAAAGGAGAATGTGGACAGCTGCAAACTTCGGTGTGTTTTGCATCGTTACTACTTAACCCTTAAAGTTTGCACGCCAAGCCAGCATAAGGCATAAAACACTTGCATTACGTATAGTGACACAGTTCTGGTTTGGTGTTTATAGGTCAAATAGAAATGCAGATTCTAATAAATGTGTACAACATTACATCTGGCATAGGATAAGCAATCTACAGTTATTGTAACATCATTTTTTATCAGAAAAACGGATTCTGCGAAAGATCTGTGAAATGGGTTAAAAAACAAACAAACAAACATTTAATTAGAAATACCTGTACAAGGAGCCACAGCTTACTCACATAAGCACTCACATTAATTTTTCTGGCCAACTTAATTAAAATTTTGTTAATAAACATTATTACATTTTAGCAAAAAAGTTGGGACAGGGACACTTTGGGGCCAATAACGAGGTTACACTAAACAACTAAATAATGATGTGATTTTGAACAGGAGCTGTCAACGTGTGATTATAATCTTGTTTAGGTGCAAACACTGTATCCACAAAAGCCTGAGCCTTTGAGGAGCAAAGGTGGGCAAAGGAGCTCTAGTTTGTAAGCAAATGTTTGAGAATATTATTGAAATTAATAAAAAACAATGATCCACAAAGGAAGATCGGAAGGGATTTGCATATTTCTGACTTTTATCTGATTTGTTTTGTATCGTTTTCTCAAAAAATGCAGGGGCATCCCTGGAAAAGATGTCGTCTTAGAAGCAGCAAATGTGGCTCTTAAATCTCAATGTACTTTTCTGCGTTATTGCTCCATCACAGAAGTGTACTGACATTACCCCACACTTGACTTTTAGCCTTGTTCTTGATACGGGACAGTCTAGATGGTCCTTTCTGTTTTTGGTCTGGAGTACACTGCATCCATTTCTTTCAATAAAAAGACCCAGGACACTAATTCATCTGACCACAATAGACATTTCCACTGTGGTTTGTCCTAGATGCTGCCGAGCCCAGATAACTTGGCGCTGCTTCTGGTTAAGTTTTAAGTGGCATTTGTGAATGTAACTCTGTATTGTAGTGCTCGATAATGGTTTGGTAAAGTAATCTCTTGCCCATATGGTTGTATCAGCTATTGTTGAATGGTGGTCCTTGATGCAGTGCCGTTTATGCAGTTGCCCTTTATGGACTGAAACTGCTCCAGACTCTTTTAAACATTTAATGATAGTTTGCATCATCTGCAAAATTGTATGAAAATCTCTTCCAATGTTTCTTTAAGGTATATTGTTTTTAAACATCTCAATAATGTTTTCTATAGTTGTTGACAAACTGGAGATGCCCAATTTTGCTCTTCAAAGCCTATGGTGGATACTACCTTTGAACCAAATCATGATTATAATTACCTGTTGACCACACTTGTTTGATATAACATTATTTAGTTTTAATTATCAAGTCTAAGTAATTGCCCTAAATTGTCCACAGCCAAACTATTTTTGGTGTGTTGCAGGCACGAAATGTAAGAATTGATGTTTATTAACAAATTAAATGAAATTGACCAGAACAAACATGAAACATCTATTGTTCATTCTGTCTGCAATGAAATAAATGTCACAGTAAATGTAAGGGACACTTTTTGTATTTTTTTATATTTATTTGCATTTTCCATGCCATCCCAACTTTTGTGTTGTGGTGTTATATAAAAAGTTATGTTTGCATTGTCAAAATGTTGTCAATATACCTTAAAATTTATTTTTATAGTGTTTGTGCTGCCTCCATAATGCTACCTGCACCTACTGTACTTAACGTTTGGTATCGTCTATCTCTTGTGTTGCTGTATTATTTTTTGCACTACACTTCTTTTGAATTTCCTCCTAATCTTTATAATAAATACATTCTCAACACTGATTAACTAAAATATATGTTATGAATTGGTCTTGTTTTTCAGACTTTTGGTGTGCTATCAGACTCTGAGAATGAAGAGCCTGTTGGAATGAAGACCAGGCATGCGTCAGCATTTGTGCGTAGAACAAAGATTTCCCCAGGACTTAGCAAAGGGTATCAACATGCTTTATTTAATTTTTTTTATCTGTTTTGCAATATTCTTTGTCTGTGAGTGCCAGAATTTAACTTTTACTGTTTTTTTAATGCAGTGTTCACAACAATATTATGCAGAGGAGTCAAAGTTGTACTGAATCAGAGGAAGGAAGAAGAAAAACTAAAACTCAATCACATATTTCTCTGCCAGAGAAGGTATGATTGCATTTAATAGCTTTTCCTGAGATTGTTACGTTACAATGCTGATGGTGTCGCAAAAATTACACCAGTTGAATAATTATATTACCTTATTATATTATTATTATTATTATTTTATTATTTACATACAAAAATTTGTCATTAGCAGTGTATTACTAATTCCTGTATTTCTGCTCACTTTAGGCTAGCATTGTTCATAGTTACAATGCTGGAATTCTTCTGTCCTCTGAGAACAGTCGCTCCTTCTCAGCACCTACGCTCCCTGTTGATAAGAGGCATCACTGGCGTGCCGTTCTGGCTTCTCCTCCTGTTTCTTTAGTGTGTAACAATAAACGAGAGAGGTCCATCAGCCCGGAGAGCAATGACAGCATCTCAGAAGAACTGAACCATTTCAAGCCCATTGTTTGCTCCCCATGCACACCACCGAAGAGACTTTCGGATGGACGACTGGTAAAGCCCACTGTAGTGAAGTCTACTCCCAGAAATTTGACCCAAAGCCTGCAGAAAAGCACCAGTTATGAAGCCAGCCCTAGCATTCTGCTAAAGTGGAAACAGGTTGAGCTCGATCGGCAGTATGTCAAGTTTGCATCCAAAGCGACCACCACCAGTCCGGTGTCAGATGATTTCAGCCCCCCACCGAACCCTGGTGAAGACAGAGAGAGTAAATCGAATATTTTTGTGCAAGTGGAGAAAGACTCGCAAGGTCGTTGCACTTGTACTGCAAATACAGACTTGCAGGGAAAGCAAAGGGAAAAGCCCTTGCTGCAAAAAAAGCGCAGGCTGATGTTCGATCACTGTAGCAGGGATGGCGATTCCCAATCTGCAAACGAACCTCAAATCTTGACAAGACTTGAAAGCTCTGATGCTTACAATTTGCGTGTTCGTGGAGCTGATTGTTCACCTTTAAAGCAGAGTGACAAAACAAAATCACCCACAACTGAGAAATGTGCAGTTGTAAGTCATCAGGGTACAGAGGACCTCCAGGACTTAAGGAACGAGTCTGCAATCAGGAGTTGTGTACCTAACAAGCCTACCTCAAGAAGGGGTAAGAAGAGAAGCAAGAAAACCAAACATTTGGAAGAGACAGCGAAGTTAAAAAAAATCAGGTCAGAAAGCTATGAAATCTGTGAAACGGAGTATGGAAAAAACGATTTATTTGTTGAACAGATCTTTCAAGAAAGTAAGGACAGAAAACTGGCACTGAAGCTGCAAAAACAGTTTGACAAGGAATGCCAGAAAATAGAAAGACACAAGACAAGCTCTGATAAATATTCCTTACGGTCCTGGGTAAGTGTAGATAGTAGATATCCACGTAGATCAGGTAGAATTTCTAGAAAGGTCAAACACTTTAAGTCTTAAATTAAGATAGGGGTTGGCATATGTTATATGTGGGATCTTTGTTTTAGAAGTGAATTAATTTCTCCCACCAAAAAATTGCATGTTAAAATGATGATTGTGCTCTGACCTGATATGGTGCATATGTTGCAGAATCCATAGCGCTTACTTTAATTATGCTTCTTTTAATTTGATTTTGTTTCCCTGAAAGACTGGGCACTAACTACGAGCTCTCTGAGGGCATACTCACATAAGGCGATCTGTACCATACCCGAACATGTTTGACCAAAGTCGGTTCATGTGATTAGTGTGATCGCTTTACATTGTGCACAGTAAGCATGTAGCATGATCGCTAACCATGGCTGAGTCAGTGATTCCGTAAAAATCTTCTTGTGCAGCACAAAGCTGAAAATTCATTGCATTATCAGTCAATCTGTTAGTCAAAGTGCTGGGTGATATGACATCAAGTCAGTATCATGATTAATTAAACAGTTTTCTTAGATTACGGTTAATAAAGAGTTTATTTATTTTTTGTTTTGTTTTGCTGCCCTCAGTTCACTGAAAGAATTTGTTCCGTAAATATGCCGAGCTATTAAAACTTTGATTTCTTTTAAATGAATAATTGCATATCTTTAAAATAACTAAACAAAACACACAAACTATTTATGGGTGTTTACTGAATATTCCAACCAACTGAATACATCATTCTTGATGTAATAGGATGTGCCGCTAGATATTTCTTTTCATTTTCTTGAATCCGTTTCATATTGACCAGCATTTAAAGAACCATAAGAAAATATAACAAGCTAATAAATTTGAAACAATCTACATGGGTAACATTATGTTGGTTCTGAATATCTGTATCAATTAACTGGCCAGCCCTTATAAGACGCATGAGGTACAGTTGGTACACCCAAAGCAACTCCAAAAAGGCAGCAAGTACTAAGTACTCCCCATATTATAATAAAATAATACTAATATTTAAACACAATAAAATAAGTAAATGAATAGAAACTGCTTACACTGTTAGAAACACTAGGACTTAAAAACACCACACAGTTTATGTACCTTCACAGTCACACATATGACATTCTAAGAAATAAATGAACCCTCAATAGACAGAACCTATTATTCAGCTATGAAAACAGCTAGGGCTGCAACGATTAATTGATGTATGCACCAGTTTATATAATTAAGATTTGTCAACACCTTTACCTTGTTGACTCTTGCAATTTGCAACTGCAATGCATTACAGGAAGTGCTGAGGGCAGTACCGCTTCCATCTGCGCGTACATCTGCCTTTATTGCATTGTATACTAAAAAAGAAGAACATTTTAAATGGTGGCACTGTGGCTACATGATTTGCATCCCCTGCCTGATTCATGTTGAGTGACAGCAGAGAAAGCATGACAACGATGAGGCAAATACACAAGACCGAACATTTCACAAGTATTGGAGCGTTAAATTTGAAAGTTTAATTGGAAAATTAAAACAAGAAACAAGTTCACTGCAAAGAACAGCTCTCATTTTATAGCAACCTATAAGCACCCTGTGATGTCTAATGTTACTACGTTTTTTTGCCACTTCTTTGTGTTATAACTGGCTTATGTTATGTATTGTAATGTTTGTCGTTTTATTTGTCATTATTCGCTAATGCGTGAACTGCATTAGTTAATCAGCGATTTATAGGAGTAAAGTTTTCCCACTTTATTTGCTCAAGTTGATTCCAGTGTTCTTGATTGGAGTCTGCATGTCCTCCCAAAGTTTGTTTTACTGTGGGTATTCTTAGTTCCTCCCACATTCTGAAGACATGTTAAGTTAATTTGTGTTAGAGACTGGCCAACAGGGTGGCATTCACATTCACAGATGTACTGACTTAAGCCAGTGAGATAAAATATAAACTGGAACAAGAGCTGAGGCATGACAAAATAATCAACAGATTAGTCGATTACCAAAATAATAATTAGTTGTAAAATTGTTATTATTATTTTTATTTGCAGCACTGTTACTAGCAGTTGACATGGAGTTAAGAAGCAACAACCCAACCAACTGAGTCTATTGTGCTGTACAAGCACGTGTTTCTCTGCCTCAAAAATTAGCATTGTGAAGACAGAAGCATGCTCATTCTCAACAATTAAGTGCAACATGAGCACAGGTCATCAGGGGAAGCAGGAGCGGGGACACTCATGCTCAGACATGGTAAAAGGCAACCGGGCATAGAGTGAATACATTCTAAATCCAAATGAAGATCATATTTGCACCTGCTACTTTCTTAAACATAAATATAAACATTTATTTTGTGCAATGTTATTGCTAATGCCAAAAGGCAGAAGAGCAGGAGTAGACACACCAGGGTAATTAGATAGGAAGTTAATTCAGTGGAATTATCTCACTTACTTTACCTCTGTGACGTTGCCGCGCAAATATCAAACACGGCAAGCTTGTTCAAGTTGTACCTTTATACCGCTTTGATAAGAACCTTTTAACATTTAGTGGAAGGGAAGTACAGGCAAATATGCTCAACTCCAACTCATCCCACTCAGGTAATAGCGTACACCAACCTAGACCTTAATTCATATAAACTGTATGCCATTGAATGCAATATAGATACACTCACGCTAAGTCACACTAATAAAATACATATAAACATAAAACGGATCACAGATACATAAGAACAAAAATAAACAGACCGTTAAGCCGAACACTAAATGTTAAAACTGTGAATCAAACACAGAGCAGCTGAGCATGACCAGTTTAAGTTTAAAGCTCCTTATACATGTGAACTGGACTCTAAATTAACGTTAATCAAAGCACTGTGCTGATCACAAGTATTAATAAGTGCACAAGTGTAATGTGACCGGCACAGAATCAGTTATTCTGTGAGACTAATAGACTGAACACTGGTCACACCTGAAAACAGTCTATTCTGTTCACCGAACGATCAGTTGGTGCATACAAGACAGTTGAGCCCAAGGTTTTTTTTTCTTGGCCATCATTACTTGTCCACCAGCCAATTTTGAATTTTAAAGCAGAAGAATGGAAAACAAACAACAATATCTTCAAATATTTCTGTCTTCTGGACGCTCATGATTTGCTATGGATTTGTATATCCCTGACTAACATAGACATGCTGAATATCTATTTTGCTTTTTAGGTATTTCTTAGTTTAACAAACCTATTTTTGCTTGGTCAATGATGTCATGATAATGATTAACATGGTAAGCAAGAGACTTATAGCGCTTTACTCTAAATGTATACATTAGGGTGGCCTTATTAAAGTTTTTTTTTGCATGTCAATCGATATGTCAGTGCATAAACAGTGTTCTTAAGTTATTTTAAGATTTTTTGTTCTTGCCCTATCTTTATTGCCATTAGAATGTTCCCTATATTGTGTTGTTTGTACATTATATGAGACACTTTGGATCTTTTTCATATTTGTTTTCTTTCGTTGCACCCAACTGCCTGAATATACACTGTAATGTGCAGGATAGTGTAGTTCCCTAACCTCTAGTGAAAATTACTGAAGTAGATTTTGATATGAAAGGCTTCCTACACTGTCCACTTTCATTTCATTCAGTGGTTTATGAGGGAGGTTTGAAGAAACAAACAAAGAAAAGCCTGTGCACCACTAAGTTGTACTGACATCTCTAAGAGTAGGTAGGTTATTGAAAATACAGGAACCAAGCAGGATTTTACCCAATACAAATTCTGGCAGAAGGGATCTTACTATACAAATACTGTATGTATTCAGATAATGGGGGTTGACTGTATATTACTGGGCAAAAATGGCCAACCCCAGTATTGCAAAACTGTAAGTTTTTAATGGACTTCACGCCGCACAATTGGTCAGAAAATTGTTAAAAAAAATAGTTCAAATATATAAAAGAACATTAACATTTGCTTTTGGTCTTTTAAATGTTTGTCTTGAACAGCTGTAGCTTTTTAAACACATCTTCTAGGCGCAAACCCTGCATTAGGCAATCTTCTGGTTATTGTTTTTGAGTGTTATTTTCTGATGTTTTAAATACCTTTTTTGTGTTTTTTGAGAGCTCAGTACAAACAATTGGTTATCTTTGTTTGAAAGGGCTTTTGGACTTTCCAGATTCTTTCTGGCAACATAGGAATGGAATTAACCGTACAGTCGCAACCGACCCTCGGTCACTTGATGGATCATCGATCTCCACACGTTTCTGTCCTTCATCAATGTGATCCATGAAGTATTTTGGCAGGATAGTGGAGTAGTTTGTTATTTCTTTCTCCACCCCTCCCCATTTATCCGGGCTTGGGACCGGCGTGCAGCTGTTTCCAGT
>JAUZSV010358207.1:0-11397 GCA_034780495.1 Parotocinclus cesarpintoi | reverse complement strand
ATGACAAGTTTTTATCTGCGGTTTTGTGTTCGCTGTTTGTGAAAGTTTCATTATAGACTGAATTCATTCAAACCCTATGATGTTACCCAAACATTCTGCAAGTTCTACGGCTAAAATAGTGTAGAAATACTTAAATAAATATAGTGTCCCTACTTCGGATTTGCGTTTATCGCCAGTGGTCCAGGAATGTAACCCCCCGCTATAAACGAGGGAACACTGTATTTTGTTACCCGAGTCCTGATGCAGCAGCTAATAAATGAGCTATCGTGAGTCGAGACGTGGGATTCAAACATCACAGATGATGAGGACCAGGCGACACATACAGCTCCAGATATCAACAGTGCATCGTTAAATCTTTTTTATAGACTTTTCCCTGCCTACGTTTGCATTTTATCTGTATACATAATAAATGCAAGCCTATGGCTGAGGCCCGAGGAGACACTGGCAGCGCCGAGGTGCTAATATTTGTTTTTGAGATCACCTTAGGTGTTTTCTGCCAAAAGATATCTCTTCCGAACTGCAGCACGAGATACGTCAGGTGCATATTCTTGAAGACGAACATTTTTACCAGGCCTTTTAAGAAATATCTGATAAAGCCCATGCTGTGTTCTGAATTTCTTAAAGCAATGAACGTTGTGTCGAGCCTGCCAGATTATCATCAGCAATTTAAACATAAATAGCTCTTATTTTTGAGGCTATTTACCTATTTGCATATATTTTGCATTTGTTGTTCATTATTACATCTTTTAAATAATCTAAATCAGTTCCGGTTCCTTTGTTCACCATTTGATCTTTTTTGTTTAAAGTCGCCTCCACAATTAATATATTCAGTAAAAGCAATTGTAAGAAATGTGTTTTTTGGAGAAATAGTTGAATGTAACAAAGAAATGAAAATGAGAGAAAGAAGTGTTTTCTACATTTAATTCAGTTAAAGGTGCGACTGGTAAATTTACATGCCTTTGTACTTCTTTTTAGATGAAGGGCCAGTAATTGTGGCTGGAACTGTACATATTTGTGTGTAATATACTAAACTGAATCGACAGGTTCTTTTGTAAATTAAATAAATTGTCAATTAAATTATTGGTAAATTATTGGTATCTGTTGAAGGTTATCCATTATGTGTTTCTCCCGTTATCTCACAGATTTAGTTATCAGTGAAAATAGAGCTGAATAATTGGATTATTCACTCTTGCAGCTGTGGGTCATGACCCCTCGATTGGCTTCCCCCACTCTCATATACTGTTTCCACACCAGTTAGAAGGCATCACCGGGACTCAAACCAAAGTCCTTCTGTTGTGGACCAGAATTACTTTCATTTATAATAGAATGATAATAATTTAAAAAATATTAATAATACCAATTAATAAATACAAATGGAACTAAAGTAAATAAGTATTGTTGTTGTTATGAGAGTATAATAATATTAATAATAAATATTATTAATAATTATACTATACACTATATACTTATTATTATAATTATTATTATTTATTATTATTATTATTATTATTATAATTATTATTCTTATTATAATTACCCTATTATCAACTAACATTGTCTTTTATTCATATTAATAATTGATGATAATAATAATAATAATAATAATAATAACAGCAACAATATAAGAACAATTACTATTACTATATTATTGTTGCTGTTATTATTGATATTATTATTATAAATAATAATAATAATAATAATAATAATATTAAGAATAACAATAAATATTATTAATAATAATAATATTAATAATAAGAATAATAATAATAACAGCAGCAGTAATAATTTGGTAAAATGATTGGATTAGCTCCTTTTTCTTTAATTCTTAAATGGCCACATATTTGGTCATAAAGCCTGACTTTTATCCTCCTTTATTTTCATGCCTCAGTTGGCTTGGAAGTCATCATTGTGCCACACTGTATTATGGGACGAACCTGTCCTAAAGGACCAAATGCCAAATCAAACAGGTCTATTAATGTACTTCTTCATCTAACAGAGCAGCATTAATACATTATTAAAACTGTTTAAGATTAGAAATGCTGCAGTTAATGGTTTCGCATCATATTTTGCAACACCTGATCACATTTGAACTTTTAGAATCGTCTTTACATATAAAAAATACTAAACTTTTCTGTTTCTTTTTATAACATTATCTGCAACAATGATTACACATTTTTGGTTCATCTCTGCTTTATCCTGGTCAGTGTTGTTAGAGGTGTATATTTTTTGGGCAAACACAGGGCTCAGGAGTAAGCATGTTCTGGACGACACTACTGTTCCTTCACTTGAGGCTCGTTAGAATTGACCTTTGTAGCCCCTGAGAACGATCCTCAGCCTCACATCCCTCAGACACAGCGAGTCACGCCAGCCTGGGATGAAAGGGACTGCTGGGACATCTTACTATTTATTTTATTACTAACTAAATATTAATATTGATTAAAATTTTATTTTTTACTTAATGTCAGTATTACTTTAGTATAATTTTTAAGTATAAACTCAATTAACATCTTGGCTACCCATGGAGGACGGGTCCCTTTTTGAGTCTTTGTCCTCCCAAGGTTTCTTCCTTCTACTTTCAGGGAGTTTTTCCCTTGCCACTGTCGCTCTAGGCTTGCTCAAATTGGGATTGGCCTTTTAAGATATAAGATTGTAAAGCTGTTTTGATACAATGCTCCATTGTAAAAAGCGTTATAGAAATAAATTTAACTTGACTTGACTTGACTTGAAGGTACCAAAATGGTTACCAGTTTGAGGGAGCTGGCAGCACATCCCCACTATGTCCGGTGTGAGGAACTGCATTGTCTTGAACTGGCCTTGGGGTATGTACAAAATAAACTGCACAATAACATGTTCCAAATGTCTCTGAGTGCAACAACAGCCTGTCCTTTACTAAACGAACAACTTGAATGAAGAACCCCAAAGCACTTTTACTAGTATTATCAGTTCCAGTTCACGCACAATGTGAGCTTATCTTGCATTCATGAGGGTTCGAATGAGCGAGAGCGATTCAAATGAAGTCAGGTGACCAGCCTCCGCTCTTTTCACACAGACCGACTCGGGTGAATTCTTCCGAGCTTTCAGAACAGCATGCTGGGAACAGAACAGGTTTAGACACGATTAAACGCTGTATTGCTTTATCTTGAGAACAAACAGCACTACATACCTGCGTGATTGTCCTGCCCATTGACCTGGCTTTCTTTAAACAACGCGTCGCACTTTGTTTTATGTGAAAATCAAAAACGAAAGGTTCATACTTTTACCTCACAGAGCTTCCCCCAAGTCAAGACGTGCATCTCCAGCGTTCTCCTATCGTCCATCCTGGATTTACTGAGCGAGGAGTGACAGCAGGTTCTCTCTGCTCTCGCTTATATTTCCAGAACCAGTTCCAGTTCCTTTAATCTTGAACCAGTTCCTAAGCCTCAGTTCTCTCTTGCAGAAACAGCTCCAGTTTAAATACCAAAAGTTTCAGGACCAGTTTAAGTGCTTCCAAGTTCAGTTCCACAGATTTTTCTTTTAGTATCACAGTTGCTGCACAAAACTGAAGTTTCTTATTTTTATGAACATTCAAAAAGGTCAAAAAGGTTGCCAGTTCCAGAACAAACGTCCCATATCTAGTGCCAATTATCTATAAGGGTTTACTTCCTGTGCAAAGCCAATTTCATGACCCAAATTTATAGCGTCAGTTAAGGTTTTAGTACCAGCGGTTCCAGTTCCAATTTTGGAGGTTTCAAGGATCCAGTACCAAAAGCCTCAGCTCAAATGCTTTTTTCGTAAACATTGCAGAGAAAGATTTCAGTTCCAGTACAGCTCAATGCCAAAGTTTCCAGTCACAGTACCAGCGGGTCCATTTGCAATATCAGAAGTTTCCATTATGTGCTAATGGGTTTTGTGCTAATTGTGCAATTCACACCTACAGTTCCAGTTTGAAGCATCTGGTTTTACTCCAAACGTTTTATTTCAACCACTAAAATTTCCAGTGACAGCACCAGCAATATCAGTTCCACTAGTGTTTTCTATTCCCAGTAAAATTTCCACCTCCGTTACTAAAAAAAAAAAAAAAAAAATATTCAAGTGCCTGAAGTATAAAAAAATTACTTTAAGTAAACAAACTTTTCTATTTGAGAACAAAATGCTTATTTCAGGATGTAATTTTTCAAAGATTTATGTTTCAACAACAGAAGTTTCAATTTTGAATTCCAAATCTTTCTCTTTCAGGAGCAAAGTCTTCGTTTCATTAATGTTAAAATCCAGTACCAAGGGTAGAGGTACATTTGTTGGTTCCAGTTTCCATTCTGAACCGTTTCAGATCTAGAACTTCCGGTTTCAAATGTTATATCCTGGACCAAAAGTTCAGCATTTCTTGTGCCGAAAAACAAAATGCACTTCCAGTTCCACTACCAAAAGTATAAGACTCTTTGTATCAGTTATAATGGCTCAATTTATTTTGGTTTTGAACATTTCTTCATCCAGTACCAAATGTTCCAGTAAAATCACCAAATGTTCCACATGTCCATTTACCAAACCACTACAGAAGCTACCAGTTGGAGTACAAACGGTTCTGATTTAAGTTCCACAGCATCCAGTTGTAGTAAAGGATTCATTTTCATACACGACATGCGATGCTGTTGCAGTTTGTTTTATGTGGTTGTTTAATACACGTATAGTTTGTTTTCTCAGTGGAGCTTAGTAGTGCTTGTTTCTGCAGGTCTCCTGTGTCTGATCTGTCATTCACCCTGTATTTACAGAGCGTAAAAAAGTATCGCATATCAGTCATGAAAACTTGGTAGATGCACTTGCTAATTGGATGACAATTAACATTATCACATACTGATCCTCCTTTAATAATCAACACCTGATTTTGGACCTTTGTCCACTGTTTAGAGTCACAGATTTTTGGTGACAAAAAAGTGGAACTGTGCTGTGAAAAGTACCGAGGTCCGAAATGCTTAGCTCGTGCCTAAGGTTCCAATTCTGAAGCATCACACAGTTTAGTGTAGTTTCTGGTGCTGGAAAAGTGGAACTGTTGATTTTCATTGGTTGATGATCTGGAACTGGTCTAAGAGCAGCTAGTTCCTATACCAAAGCTATTAGGTCAGCGTTTCTTTACTATATGTAAAACTTAAGGTTAAAAAAAATTCTGATACTACTCTATTTGATTATTTGGATGGGTTGTTATTCTGGTACCAAGTACTGAAATATTATATTCACTGTTGGGTACCAGTTCTAGTAAAGTTTACATGTCCAGTTCCAAAGCTTCCAGTTCTGGTTCAGTTACCAAAGATACCCCAATTCCAACATCAAAAGGGTGGTTCTGGAAATGGAACTTGAACTGGTTTCAGTAACCCTTTGTTTCCAATTCCAGTTTCACATTTATTTTCACTAATAATGTAAGGTGAGACTACGTGATATGACCTCATTTAACCCGGTCCAAAAGCCGGTTCTCAGATTAGTGGGTGCAGCTGAAAGTGGTCCCCACACCGGACACCAGTTTGTCTCAACACCCTTACTTTGCCCGCTCTTTGCATTGGAAACAATCCTGGGCTTAGGAACCTTAACTTTATAGTAACTTACTTATAGTAACTGACAGTCATCTCATGGTTTCAGAGATCCCTCAGACTCTGCCTATGTGGTGTTTACATGTGTGGGATTTCCCAGTTTTCTCCTGCGTTCAAAAGACCGTGCATTGGGTTAATTAGTTACTCTAAATCTGGAGTTGTGTGGTGAGGGCCAACGTCGGGCGCTACAACACACAAGTGGCACGTTGACAATGTAGGTCGTGTCAACGTGGATGAACGTGAGAAAATAAAGAGACAGTATGGGATGGGATTAACCGTACAGTCGCAGCCGACTCTCGGTCACTTGATGGATCATCGATCTCCACATATTTCTGTTCTTCATCTATGTGATCCTTGATGTATTTCAGCAGGATAGTGGAGTTGTTTGCCATTGCTTTATCCACCCTTCCCCATTTATCCGGGCTTGGGTAAATGCAAGTCAATGACAATTTGGAGATGCCAATTAACCTAACTCAATTCCATTCAATTGAATTTGTATAGCGCTTTTTACAGTACACATTGTCACAAATCAGCTTTGCATTTATGTACGAACAAGCGAATGTCTTTAGACTGTGGGAGGAAACCGGAGTACCCGGAGTAAACCCACGCAGACACGGGAAGGACATGCAGACTCCACACAGAAAGGACCCAGGTCTCCCCACCCTGGGATTGAACTTGGGACCTTCTTGTTGTGAGGCAAGCGGTGCTGCCCCACCGAGCCCCCGTGCCGCCCCACTGTATTAGAAGCAGCATGTGTGCCAGGCATGTTGTCAAACTGCGCTTTTATAGTGTTGCTCGGTAACGCTCCAAAATGGTTCCCGTTTCTGTTGTGTTAAGGCTCCTTATCGTCGCCGGGAATTCAGCCGCCGACCCGCGAGCTTGTTAGACTAACAGATGTGACGGAGTGAAAATCGACAGTAAACAACGTTTTCCCGTCTGAGTGCGAGCGTAGGTTTGCGTTGGCACCATGTGTCGCGGTTTGCACGCCTCTCGCTGAAAACGCTTTTCTGAATCTGCTAAAAGATTTTGGTCCCCTTGGTAGTTTTCGAGGGCCGCACACTAGGGTGACCAGATTTGGGCTTCTGAAAAGGACGACACCTTTTTTCCCCTCTCTTTTTTTCTTTTAATGGTTAGTACACGAACAAAAACCATATGTACAGCAACAAAAACATACACTGACAGTTTTTGTGTGTAATAGTGATAGACTAAGTAAAAAAAAAAAAAAAAAAGAAAAGGCTCCTTCAGTACAATTTAGTTTCGGCATTGCTGTAGAACCGGCAGATGTGCTTTCGCTTGTAAAAACTCGGGGGTAGACTGGCAAGCCCACGCTTTCTTCTTCACACACACTCACAGTGCAAAGTCGATCGATTTGAGGAGAAGGGCGACTTATTTGCTATACAGAGAAACCTGGAATGGAATGAAATGAAATGGAACGGAGTGGTAATTCTAATCACAATGCACTGTACATGTGTTATGTTTGAGGCAGTCGAAAATCCCGGACCATTTTGAAATCCCCCCCCGGACATTTTTTTAGGTCTCAAAAGTAGGACATGTCCGGGAAAAAGAGGACGTCTGGTCACCCTACCGCACACAGACTAGAACGAGTGCCTAGCAAAGAGAACCGAGGACTTCCTTTTCACCTTGCAGGTCTGCAGCTATTTTGAGATCTGACAGGCGCTGTAAATAGCCACGGGTCAGCAGGGCGTCATCGCTCTGAATGCTGGCACCGCAAATCTCGAGCCTCCCGGCACGGAAATGTGCCCGGCCGGCCAGATGGAGGAGGAACAATAGAGCCTTCTCAGGCAGAAACACAAGGCAGCCTGAGAGGAAACGCAGTGGATGTCTGATGAATTTCATTCACCCCACTTAGAAATGCATGGCTTGGGTGCTGGATGACGTCGCTCGTTTTCTCAGTTCCACCGTGGCACAGAGAAACCGTTCCTCTTTCCTGCTCCAGTCAGATCCGTAAACACACTCCCCCTTTCCGATTGCACCGGCGGGACCTTTCTCTTCCCCATTTCCTCGTCGTGCAATCACGGTCCTGCACTGTTAAAGCATGGCAATGATTATCGCACGGTCTGGAGGACCTCCCGCCACGATCCTTTTGCTGATTCTTGCTGCAGATCTCGAGTTATTTAGGGCCATTTACTAGAAATCCCGCTGATGCTAGATCCATGCTCTGTAGAACCCAATATTTGGGAGCAAGTTCGATGGCTGTTCCAATGAGCACGCAGAGGATGACTTGCATTTACATTTGCATTTACATTTACAGTATTTAGCAGACGCCCTTATCCAGAGCGACTTACAAAAGTGCTTTAAGCATAATCCATTCTTAATAATAAGGAATCTACACAAGAATACACTTCTGAAACTGTAACTGAAACTGAAACTGTAAAGGTTGTGTTTTTTTTGTTTTGTTTTTTAAGAGATAGAAAGACAAGGGCGGGAGGTTTATTTGAGGTAAGTGCGGAACTAGTGGGTCTTCAAACGGCGATTAAAGATAAGTTGCACTTGCACCTGCACCTTCTAACGCCATGGTTTGGAACCTAGAGTGGAACCGCATCGCAGGGGGGGCACGAGGCGCCGTCTGTTCTGAGCAGCTCAAAGTTTGTCGAAATGCAACTTGCAAACGTCGAACAAGCAAAAAAACGCGCGCTGACGAATAGCAATAAAATGACATGAATAGTTATGGTTTGATTGTAGCTAAACGTCTCGAAAAAGAGGAAAGGAGACAAAAAGGAGGAACGAGCTATGCAAGGAACGTAAGAGAAATGGAAAAATGCTGTGTTTGCAAAAAATCATTTTGCCATGACATTTGAAAGAATGATTTGTTTTTTTCCGGCTGTCTGTGGGCTCATATTTTTTTTGATACTCGTCAGGGGGGCTCCAAGGAAATAAAAGCTTGAGTGGCACTCTTCTGTTATTGGTCTCTTTGGGCACTTTTTGTGGTAATGGCCCAAAGTCTATGTAGTACAGTATTTGTATTGCAGTAGTGTAGGCCAGGAGCTCCAGGTAATGCTCACATCAGCTATTAGAGTAGTGGGTTGGGTTGTGATCACAGTGATTTTGACCATGGCATGATTGTCTGTGCCAATCGAGCTGGTTGAAGTATTTCTATAACGGATGTCCTGGGAGTTTTTAGAGACATACCACCTTGGTGTCTCTTGTACACTACATTACGGGCAATACGAGCTGCACAGGAGCTATTATGAAATCCCATTTTAAATTAACAGGCACTAATTAATCAAGTTTCGACCATATACAGTGGTTCCTCCAGGACCACAGTGCATTACAGAACAATAACCAGTATGGTGTTGTTCCCCCCCCCCTTCGCACCTTAAACGGCTTCCACTCTTCTGGTAATATAGTTAAGATCTACTTTTTTATTTTTAAAATACATTTTGCTGTATGTTTCCCTCTCTCTTTCTCTTTCTCTTTCTTTCTCTCTCTCTCTCTCTTTCGTTTTCGTTTTCTCTTTCTCTCATTTCAGTTCCTGCCTAGAGCTCCGATGCAGACGGCTCGGCCTGCTGTCCCCGCCAACAACGCCTCGCTTCGGCCAGGTTCGCAGACCCCGGCCACTGCCGTCTATCCTCCCAACACCCCCGTCATGATGGCCATGACCCCGTTGCCATTTCCCTCAGCACAAACAGCCCAGTACTACATTCCTCATGTATGTTACTTTTGTAATGCTTCAGTTTATAATGAGTCTATTCACCATTATTAAGAGATATTGTAATCTTTAAATCCAGCATTAACAATGAACTATTTTAACCAACTAAACTATTTCGATTGTGATCTGTCGGGTATTTACATTTCTATGCGGTTCTATTGGGATCTTCTTAAATTGCAAACGGGGGTCAAAAAGAATCAGCACATTTTCAGGCGCAGCTACACCCGTCTAATTGCTCGTTAAAAGAACTATCTCATCAGCCAATCACGCGGCAGCAACGGCGGTGCATTTAAAGCTGAGCAAACTGAGCATCAGAATGAGAAAGAAAAGTGATCGAAGTGATTTAAATGGTTGTTGGTGCCAGGTGTACCTAATAAAGTGGCTGGTGAGACAACCTGTATCCGTCATTTAGTAACTGTAAAATAAACAATTGACTTAATCTTTATTCCAAGAAAATCTAAGTGCACTTCAGACTGATATAAAAAGGCCCCTGTATTCTTAATGTATATGTAATTTACTTATTCATAGTTTATTTACTAATGAGTTTTTTTTTTTTTTTTTAATTAACTGTTCATCTCAAATATTTATGTAATCAGTTTAAAAATAGGTGCATTGGTGTAAAAATAGCAAGCCCTTATTTTAGTGTCATAATTAAAAACACGTTTAATAATATCCACATCGGGGGCTGGAGGCTGTGGTCAGGGGGTTGGTTGTAAGAGGAAGTGGTGGTCCGCTAGAAGGCGTGGCTAAAATTTAAAGGTTCATCTGTGCATGATTAACACCGGCCTACGTTATGTCTTTAATGTTGTCATAAAAGAGTAAAAAAAAACAAAAAACCACGGTCTTAACGTCTTGAGATGTTTTCAAAGCGTTTTGTTCTTAAGAATGAAGAGAAAAAACACACCAGAAGATTTTTTTCTTAAGACACACTGGTGAATCCCATTCCCAGACCCTTAGGGACCGTAATTCGGTAACACTTGGCTCTTACCGCTGAACTACAGGATCTGTTTGTTTGGATGTCACTTATATCGCATAAATCCCAACTTTTAATGACTGTTTGTTTAAACTGCTTTCTTCAGCGGTCTCTGTTTTTTTTTTTTTCAGTACCGCCAGAGCCCTTCCTATGTTGGACCCCCGCAGCAGTTCTCTGTGCCACCCCCTTCTTCTGGAACCTTCTATCCTGGACCTGGTCCAGGAGAATACCCAGCCCCATACGGTCAGTGCAGATCCCACATAAACACTGCGTTGTGAATTATGTACGCAGTCCAGTCCAGTTCTTCAGTCTGACCGTTGGGTCACGTTCTCTTTTGAAATCCCCTTCTGACACGTTGTTTCTCTCTGCCTCGTTAACAGCTGGTCCTGGGCCGTTTTTTACCGGTCAGGCCTTGTATCCCTCCTCCACCTCATTCATAGTGCCTACAGTGCCACAGCAGCCTCTGCCAGTCAAACGGGAAAAGAAACCGGTGAGCCTAAATCTTTTCCACCTAAATACAAAGACTCATTTATGGGACTAGACCGTGTCAATATTTGCCCAAAGTAAGGACTGAGACCGAGACGAACATCAGTTTGATGGAAAAAGAGGCGCCGGACAGGAACCACTGGACCGCCCAGTCATATATGGGTGGTGGCTGATTCTCAAGTGGTGTGTTGTGCACAAAATGTGCAACAGCGACAACGTGAGCTGCTGTGATTGAACTGAATTGGTTTAATAACTCCAGCAGCACTGCTGTGTCTGAGCCGCCCATACTAGCACAACACGTACCAACAGAGCACCAGTGTCAGTGCAGTGCTGAGGACGTACCACAGCCCAAATGGAGGAGGTCCTGACCAGAGAGAACAGAATAAAGGGGCCAAAAGTCCAAAACCAGACTATATTTAAGCAATAGAACACGAGAGGGAGTGTGTTATCGCGAATAACATCACAGCTGCGATTTGGTCGTAGGCACGAGCCGAAGGCGAGTTTTTGCTTTGCTTTTCTACAACAGTTTTTTTTCTACAAAATAAATGAAAAAAATAAATCAAAGAACATCAAGAAATTCATAATAAATATGCTGTAATGAGGACGTAGCCTTCCGCCAAAAAGTAGTTCCACAACAACAGTTCCATGGCTTGTCTCAAGGGCTGCAATACTGCGTATAGTTTATACAGGCTAACACCACGAACTCTAAATTT
>JAUZSV010357994.1:0-11399 GCA_034780495.1 Parotocinclus cesarpintoi | reverse complement strand
GTTATAGTAAGTTATGTCTTTCTTTTGCAGAATAGCTGCTTAATGTCTTTCATTTGTAGCCTCTTTTGCAAGTGGTACATCAAATATTCACAAAGAAATATGCCATACTGTCTACACATCTAAAGTAATAACTGTTATCTTTTTTCAAGTACCTGCACAAACTGTTTAAGCGAGACCACCACAAGGGTCAAAAGTACCACGAGAGGCAGATCAGTCTATACGCTGAGTATGACCGACCCAACCTTCTGCCGTTCCTCCGTGACAGCACCCACTGCCCATTGGAGAATGTCCCGCCATTTATCCTCGTTTACTGCAAGACTGACAGCCTGATTATGCTGTACGTTTTAACAGGTTTCCTCTTCTCCTGTAGGCTCTGGAGATCTGCCAGCAGAGACACTTTGTGGAGGAAACAGTCTTCTTGCTCAGTGAGTCTGGGTCCAACCCTTGTTTGGTATGGCTCTGTCATAACAGTCACAGAATGCAATTCCACTGGTTTGTAGACAAATCTTCTTTTCAGTAAAGTACAATGTAAATGTCTGCCATCTGGTGGTGGTAGAGTGGAATTGCATGTCTTAAACAGTCCACTGATCTCTAGGTACAAAGTTTACAGTGAAAAGGGTTAAGATGTATAAAAGATATAAACACTATAGAGGCAAAAGTTTGTATACACACAAATTACACCAAAAACATGAGTATTCGTGGGAAGTTTGGCCCAATTATCAAGCAAAGTTGACAAGATAAATCATGAAATATCTTGGGTTCACACTGTCTGCAGTGAAAAAAAGTCAAAGTAAACAAACTGTCCCAACACTTTCTGATTTGGTCTGCACCATGCCCAACCTGCTCAAAGTGGGGTCACTATGATTGTGGATCATTAATATATGACATTTTAGTTTTAATCATCTGTGTGTTATGAAAACAACAGGCCCAAACGTTGACCTTGAAATTCACCTCTAATCTCTAAAATAACTGGTCTACTCTTGTTGTCTCGGCAGGTCGAATGGGGAACTGCAGGAGGGCTCTGCAGATGATCATGGAGGAGCTGGAAGATGTGGATAAAGCTATCGAGTTTGCCAAAGAACAGGATGATGCTGAACTGTGGGAGGATCTAATTTCTTACTCCATAGATAAACCACGTATGTATTGTGCTGCTTTTAAACTTGGCAGTAAAGCAGGACTGGACATGTTTGAATGATCCTGTGATTAATGATAGAAGTTAAGACTGTTCTTAGTGCTTACTTAAGAAATCTGATTGAATAAAATCATATACTGTACTATTCCATATCAGTAAATGATCTTCTTATATTTGTTCTCTAGCATTCATCACAGGGTTGCTGAATAACATTGGAACGCATGTCGACCCTATTCTGCTGATCCATCGCATTAAAGAAGGCATGGAGATCCCCAATCTCAGAGACTCACTAGTCAAAATCCTGCAGGACTACAACCTACAGGTAATCACTGTGTCATTTTAGACACACCCAAAGCTCCAGCATGTGGTCAAGCAATCTGCATAGACAAACATAAGAGCTTAGTGACTTTCAGTACTTTCATAATATCATGTTATCATGTTAACAATCCCGTTATCCAGTTAAATGACTAATTACTGACAGTTTTAACCCAATATATGTCATGCTTTGTCTGGTCAGCTTGATTTCATTTGTATAAAACCAAAACCATCCATTCCCGCAGGAACACATTCAAAAAAGTTGGGACAGGGGCAATATAGGGCTTTAATCTCATTTGCATAATCAAACAACTTTCTCTATCTTTAAGTTTGTTTTTCTGATTATCTTGTTTAATGAAATAAAATAAAATACTTATTTTTTTAAATCACTTTAAATTAAATTTATATTCATTTTGAAATAGCCCCTATTTTTTGTGAGCAGTATACATTCTCCCTGCCTACTTTAAATGATGTCAGTGTAATATAGCTACAGATGGGACTTTCTGATTGGTTCTTGTGCTTTTCTGTTATCTCTGGACAAAACAACCATACTTCCTAATTAACCATTTTTAAAAAAGCAAGTTAAGTGTGTAGATAAAGATAAAAGCCACTTAAAATAACATTAATTTTAATGTAAACCATGATCCCCATTTGGGGATCGGGTGCTTTAACTCGCCTACTGATGGGATGGGATGTGGACGGACAGAAATAAAGTAAAAAATGTTCAGAAAAATATTTGGCAGGTAATGGGTTAAAACACAATATAAAACATTGAGCACTGTACTGTACAATACAGTAACACTTAACTTTGTATCTTTTATAAAAGTTGAAAGTGCTTCTGTTTTTTTATCTGATACTCCGTTCTGGCAGTGTGTCGCAAGGGTTCACTTGTACTAGATTTCTGTCATTAAGACATGAATACAATTTATGCAAGGCAGGTTTTTTTCAGTCTTCCTCTGTAATTCCACTAAACTGAATGAACGTACGGACGTTGATCGCATGGTCTTTAAACGGCACATACCTATACAGTGTTTGTTCATCCATCTATATTCTCACTTAAAGGATTTTAATCTCTTTTTAGATTCTATTGCGAGAGGGATGTAAGAAGATCCTGGTTGCAGATTCCCTCTCCCTGCTGCAGAAGATGCACAGAACACAAATGAAAGCAGTTCGGTTAGATGGTAAAAAAAAATATATATTGTTCTTTTTTATGACAGACCATGAAACAAGTCAGTTTTTCTGACATGTGCATTATTAATGCAGAACCAACGCTGATTTTCTCTTTCTTTCATATGTAGAGGAGAATATCTGTGAAGCATGCCATGTCACAATACTACCATCAGGTAGGTTTACTTCTAAAACAGTTTGTACATTTGGATCCTGGGGGGGGCGGCACAGTGGCTCAATGGGTAACATCGTGGCCTCACAGCTAAAAGGTTTAATCTCAGGGTGGAGCACTCCGGTTTCCTCCCACAGTACGTGTGTTTAGTTCATTAATAACTACAAAATAGGCTTATCGTATTATAGGGATAACCTTGTGTGTTACTAATATGGCCAATGATGAATTAATGAATTGTGTTCCTGAATTGGCTGAATACACTTTTTAAATACTGAGCAAGATTGTACTCATGTCACATTGTTTACATGCACTTAATAATCTGATTATAGATGTATTTCTGCGGTTATCTGATTATTGAATTGGTGTACAGAATGTATGTACAGTAATGTGATGTAATGTGTGTACAGAATACTCGATCTAGAATCATTTTAAGAAATTCAATAAATCAAGCTGGACTTTACCTCAGTAATCAGATTACTCATTGCATGCATACCAGTTACCTGATTTTAATCGGTCATTTCAGTGTATTCCTGTGTACGAGCTTTCCCCCTGGTTGCCAGGTCTACGTAAACTGCTCATTAAAAAGCAGCGTTTTTATTATGGGATATTTTAATTTGAAGTATCCTCCATTTTCTGTGGGAAGTATATTTCTAAATACTTGACTGTTATTTTTCCACTGTCTTTAGCATTTCATTTGTAGCTGGCAATTAAATGTGCCACAGGATTAAGGAAGAGAAAATTCAATTCCAGTTTCAATACTAAGCAAAGTAATTCTAAATTACTATTAAATTGCCTGAATAAATAGATAACTATACAAATAATATTAAATTGGCTCAATTATGTCAATGGCAAAGCAAATACATTTGGACATTTTCTTGAAAAATGAGTACTGATTGATCTTTGATGTATAATGCTGCTTATAACCATGTATTCAACAGTATATAACATGTTACACATTCTGTTTCTTTAGATACTGCTCAGCAGTTCAGTGTTGTGGTGTTCCACTGCAGGCACATGTTCCATAAAGAGTGCTTGCCCTCATCAGGAACAGTAAGTCGAATATGCCCTAAGAAATAACCAAATCCACCAAGATAAGTACCCAGTTAATGCTAGCCAATCGTGTTTCTGTGTTTTCGCAGATGCTAGGTAGACAATACTGCAATATCTGCAGCGCCAAGCGTAGAAGCCCTGGCAGTGGCATCCTGGAGATGAAGAAATAATGTCTTACACACCTACTGACTCATTAAGCTTACTGCAAGTCATATACTGAGCAAATTATAAACAGCATGCTGTCCACAATGCCAGCTAACCCACATTATCAAGAATTGTGTATTATTTGTGCTAAACTGTAAGTTATTTGCTAATAAAGTTACGATGCCTGTTCACTGTTTTTTTATGTAAATAAACTTTAGGCATGTAGTGACTTGTTCAATAAACATGAGCAATAGGAACAAATCCCCAAAGATCTCTTTCTTACGGTATAAAGACATTGCTTCACTTTGAACTTCTCACATTGTTTTTACATGCATATAATCTAATCATAGTCTGATTGCTGCAGTTATCTGGTTATTGAAATGGTCATGTGTACAACATTCTGCAATCTAGAAATCATTTTAAGAAATCAAAATACAGCTGGATTTTATTCCAGATTACTCATTCCATGTACACCAGATACTAGTTTTCAGTCAGTGTATGCCTGTGCATGAGTGTTCCCCCCACGGTTGCCAAGTCTGTATTTTGAAAGGCTTGGCTGTGTTAGTTTCCACGCTGGCAACCCTAGAACTAAATGCAATGCAATTAAAGCAAACATAAGAAAATCAAGCTTCCATTATTACAAATTTAAGTTTGATGTTGAGGTCATCTTTCTGTGAGCTGATTGCAGTTGCATTGCTGCCTCCGAGTCATGCAACTCCAGAGCTTCCCAATCATCTGATCACTCCCGTGCACAGGCACTCTTTGATTGAATTACTGGTCGAATCTGATTTTCATGTGCATGTAAACACACTCACTGCTTCTCCTGGTGAGTGTCATGGTGACAAGTGGCTGAGAAGATCATCCCACACTTCTCAATTCCCAGCCATAGATACTAGCTCCTCCTGGTAATCCCAAGACAATTATTCTACATATATATATATAGAGGCTGAGTCAAAAGTCATAGAAAAACATATCCAAATACCCCAGCAAGTAATGAGACACGGGGCCTATATAATCAGGCTGTGTTATCCCATGACATGTCCTGTGACTTTTAACTCACCCTGTATATAATCCCTCCAGCAAGTCCACAGTGTGCTCTGGACTTCCAGATGGATGTGTCTGATATTAGAAGCCACATTGGATGCCCAATCTACTAAAGCAGGTGCAGATCAATAACAAAACACCAGCTCTATCCTAAATCGGCAAATTGTTAAAACCCTGTTAAGCACAAAAAACTCAAAAACACTCCCCAATCCAAGTACATCACCAGGTCTCTGCACTCCATGTCCATTCATCCATTCCACTTACCATATACCTAACACTTTAGAGTTCTATAATTACAGACTGTAGTCAATTTGTTTCCCTCAATGCTTTGTTTCTAGAACTCCAGCAGCACTAGAGTAAAAATATATATATAACTAAAAAATAAGCAATTGGTCTGTGCTGGGCATGGCCATTAGAGAGCAGAGTAAATCGAACTAAAAGTAAAATAGACAAAAGTGTAGAAACAACAAATCTTCCACAAAAAATACCTTTGGAAAGAGAAACAGACAATAGTCTACTCATTTAGCCCAGGCAAGAATGCCAAGTCCAGTAAACACAAGCTTATTCTACAAGCTGGTAAACTGCTGTTTGCATGGCCTGCATCTGTATACCACAACATAAAGGGCTTGTATATTTAACGATGTTATAACATATAAACAAGCCAGGTTTTTTATAGCAATAGTCCCTGTGGTTGAAGAAACACAAACATATAAAATATATACAAACATACTGCCAAGCATTGTTTCCAATTAAAAAAAAAAAAAAAAAAAGAGCTTAAATGTGTTAAGCCATTTTGCCCAAATCTATTTGGACTACTTCGCCAGTATAGGATAGGATTGTGCAAAGGCATGCTTTCTTGACAAGTAAACAGTTTCTTGAAGAACCAATATTGATGGAAATGAGTCGATGTTGATTTAGCTTACTCTGCAAAACCGCCTAAAAAAAGAAAACAGCAACACATCCACAGCTTAGACCTCTATCAGCAGATGTATTGTAGTAGATGCAGTCATTTGGTAAATGTGTTGCATGGATTGAATTGGCAATCTAAAGCAGGATAGGCTGTTATATTTTGTGATGCAATAAGATACTCTCAGCTGTTCACTACCAAATATGACATTCTCAGTTCCTTTCTTTACAGTACAAAAAGTTTAACACACTTAAATCCGTTTCAAATGGATAGATATTTAGTTAAAAACCACAAAAATTGGTATTAGGAATTGGTTCCTTTACAATTTTATGGACATACATTTAACCAGACAATTCTAAACCCGCATCAGTTGGGAGTCGCTCTGGATAAGTCAGGTTGCTAAATTCTGCACATGTAAATCCATCCCAGTTTCATAACCCACATCCTCAGCACTGACCCATAAGGGACTCTATAACCTGGCCTACAAAACACTGCCAGTACGAGTTTTGGTTCAGAAAGCAGGACAAACACCCAGGTAAAGCCACTTCAGAATGTTAAGCTTTAATAATGGGTTCGTCAATCATGAAAGTCGAATAAAAGTATATTGTAAAGGGTAATACTATGACGGGAGGGGGAAAAAGGAAAGAAGTTATAAGGAGTTAATCATTATAGGACTTTTTTTTTTCTCTACACAGAACAAGCCTGAAAATAAAGTCATGTTTTCAGGACTGTCTTATTGCACTACAAGTCCAAAACACTGAGCTTATTCTGTGTGCAGAAAAATAAATCTGATCATTTCAAACTACAACTTACTATAATCCAGTACAGGAAGCAGGGAAGGTGGTTTTTACTCCTCAAAGTGGTACAGTTCAGATAATCAGCAGCCTACCACACATCAAGTGTCCCTCCATGATGATATACGTTTCTCTAACTCATATATTTAAATATTCCGTCACTATGCTTTATTAACAGTAAGGCCACTTTGAATAGAAGTCATACAAAGACTGTAAGCCTTTCAGCCTTGCCGAGCGATATTGAAGAGTCTCAGAAGCGTTGGAAGGAAAAAGAACAATCAAGTTTAGGATGAAGAGTTAAGTGCTCCTCTTTGGCTGGGATTGTGACCAGGCCCTAAGACTCTGTCGACATGGTAACCACAGATTTGCAACTGAGGTAGTCTTATCCCCTCACTATGGCCTGAACCAAAAAAAACCCCGGCTTGTTCACGCAAAAAAAAAAAAGGAGGAAGAAAAAAAAAAAAAAAAAAAAAAAAGGAAACTCATTCGGGAGTTCAGATGATTTAGCAAAGCAAAAAAATATGCATGTATTTCAACAGAAGTCCTTAAATCGATCACATCTTAAGGGTCCGTCCTCAGGAAGGGCTTCCTCAGACTTTAGTTGCTGTCATGTTGCACAGCTAGCCAACCAGCCAACCAACTGCTGCTCGGAGTGAAGCCACCATTGCTAAAGTTTTTCCATCGTCACGAAAAGGAGAAAATTAAAGTCGCTCAGTCCCCGTTGCCGCAGCCCTTTTCAATGTGTTTGGTAACAGAGGACCTTGGCCAGCCAAGTGTGTGTGAAATACTTCAGGGCAACAGTCCGAATGTGTTTGTGGGGTGTGTACACATGTAAGCGAGAAGAAAACTGTTAAGAAAATCCTACTCTGTGAGTGTTAATTACCATTTGTATCACTACTGTGTGTATGTGCGTGCGTGCGTGTGTGTATAGATGACCACCACAGCCTATTTCTTGTGTATGTTTCAGAAAATAAAAGACAATGACTATTCAGTACAGTGTGTGTGTGTGTGTGTGTGTGTGTGTGTGTGTGTGTGTGTGTGTGTGTTTTGCATCTCCAGTATGGTCAAAACTGCATCAGCACAGTGGCAGTTCATCTTTGCCCTGCTGCTTGTTCGGACTGCACCACTGATAGTGGGCTGAGGGGGGAGGACGTAAAGATGTTTATTTATCCCCAAGAACAGCAAATTGGTTGTCTAACTGTAAATGCTGCACTGCACCTGGACCATCCCCCTCTCTGGTGCGAGTCTTGTGCTTGACCACCTCAAATGTCTTCTCGATCTCCCTGTCCCTGAAACAAGAGGCGGTGGCCGTTATGTCAGTTATTTCTGATATGCTACATTGGTGGCCAATTAAGAGCAAGGCACATCTGGTATACAGTAGGCTTCATCGATTGGGGTGTAACAATACATCGTGACGTGACACATCGCAATAGAAAAACATGTGCATCATGGAGACGGATGATATTACACTGGCTTAATGCGATTGTATTTTTGCTTCAGGCTTGGTCCTAGCCTTGGAGCTTGCTGGTGAAGTTGGATTTGAGTGTGAACCTGAGCTATGCTCAGTGAGCATGTCACTTTACTTTGAGTTTGAATTTTAAATAGCACTTGTTTATTTAGATTTGGTGAAGCTGTTACAATAGCCCATTTGCTGCAGTAGCATTATTTAAAACTCCCAATTTATTTTAGCTGCTATTAATTTCTATTTATTTCTTTTCATTGCAGAGGATTCTTATACAAGAAAGTGTTTTTTTTTTGCAATCTTTACACTTGAGAAAGAAAAGTAATGTCTTATCAATGGCTTATCATAGAAAATAGAATCATGAACTCTGCACCTTGAATTTAATTGTGAAGAGTGCATCGTTACTTCCCAATTAAAAAAAATATTAAATACTGTATCCCAATAATTTTAAATGAGTGGCAATATTACTGTTCTTTTTTTAACATGCCCTATTTATTTTATTTATTGTGCACTAGTTTTTTTTTTTTTCTGGCCTATGATCACTACACAGTATTATTACAATATAAATGTATTTTTGTATCATTCGTTTTTTTCATTCAGCAGAATGGACTAATTTCCCATATACATTCTAAACACCACTTGTGTACAGGTACTCTATTTTCCAGTAGCCTAATGTAGGATATTTCTACTTTAGGACTCTATTTATTCTCAGGAATAATTTATCTCAGGATAATAAACAAACACACATTCAGCAGAAATCATACTCTAAATACAGCTTCCAGTATTCACCCGAGTTCAGGCATATCTGACGTATATGACGGGCAAATTAAATTATATTTAATACTGATCTACAGGCAATCCTGATGTGGTCTCAGCCTTAGTTTGTTAATTACTTTTATTTGGTGATACTAGTAACAACAATATGGTGTGTGAGTGTGTGTGTGTGAGAGAGTGTGTGTGTGTACGTCATATACGTCTCCCGCACTCAGATGAATCTCAGAGAATCTCTTGATGGTAAAAATGTTAATGTGACATCTGTGCTGAGAACTCTTGTATTCCAGATAATGTACTGCAGCAATGTTAAACACATTAGCAGATGACTGCAAGCATTGCAGCTGGCCAGTCCAGATATTTGTCATATTTGTGTGAGTTTGTTGTCTAAATTAAATTGTCTACATTTCTAATGCTCAAACTACCATTAGCTCACAAGTCTCACAATAAATTCAGCACATTATTAGCACTAAGAGTAATTCTGACAATGGAATGCCAGTGGACCATTTGAGTGCATTTCAATATCAACCAAAATCTTGCAGGGAGTAAAATGAAAGTCAAAAGCACCAGTGGGAGCTAGTGAGAAATGTTGTTGATATTATGCTGACATCACTAAAAGCAGATGGGGTTTTACATATGCCACAACAATATTCCCAAAACAAATAATGAAAATAAAGTTCTAAACAAGCACCGTTTTTCAGAACAAGCAACATTCGGATAATGCAGTTGATTGTACTGTAAAAAACGTATAAATTTAACACATGGGAATGGGTTTGGGGGATTTATAACCATAACTTAGTAAAATCTATTATACTAAGTGCTTTCCGTGGAAGATAAGCTGAATAAGAGATGCATACTTGCGAGTCTCCACATGTTTGGCGGTGGCGAGAAGCGAGGGGAACTGTGCGTCGCTAAAGATCTCTGGGGGTCCCTGAGCTGGTCCTTTCTTAGCTGTGGTTAATCTGGCACCTGGGGGACGATATACACCGGCAGGCTTTGCCTCTGGCACCTCTTTTTCCTCTAGAAAACAGAAAGAATAACCAGTTAACCAGTGAACACTGCTGCCTAGAACATCTCAAGCTAAGAAAATAGAACAGATGCAATGAATCTTGAACCCTTTAGGATTTGTAGCAGGAGATTCAGTGTCCATTTTTTTTAAAACTGTTCAAGTTTAGTGTTGAAGAAAATATATAAATGAATGCCCTCAAAAAACCGGAAGATTAGTGGAAAACAGAGAAATCATTTGTGAGACAGTAATGGACTGGTATAGGTCAAGACCTATTAAAAAAACCCTCTACATCTATGCTACATTACCAATCTTTCCTACTTTTGCAAGAGGTGAGAACTCCTTATTAGAACTAAACCAGTCCTTAACACTTGCATGACTAAAATGTCTCGATCATTAGGGGGCTATCAGCCTGGCTGTGCTGGTAGGTGTATGGAGGGGAGGGGTAGGGTGGGGGGGGTTGGGGGGTTGTTATCCTTCACTTGCTGTGCACTTGTTCACTCACCTTCAGGAGCAGACGGTGGAGGTGGTCCAGACTTGTTCCATGGACCAGAGATTTTATCTCCACTGACCACAATAACCACACCATCCTCTCCAACCTCTTCCTTCTCATACTCCTCCTCTTCTTTTTCATCACTGTTAATCATAAAAGAATTCCATTAGAATTGGTCACACCGCTACTCCATATGGAATGGTGTCATATCATTTAGAAGAGGCGTGCGGCATTGACAAAAATGTTTCTTGATATTTTCTTGGATTTTGTCTGAAACGATCATTAAATGACAATTTGCATGCTAGCTGGCTCTTCTTAATAGAATATTAATTGTTGCCAATAACTGATTAAATCAATCAATATAACATAAAAGGATATTTGAGCATAATGAAAACATGCCAGTTACAGCTGTCCTTCCCGTTTGCTGTTTGTGCTAATACCTCGGCTGGCTTAGGCCCGTCATAGACAGCTAACTCCCAAATTTAGACAATCAACAAATTCCGCACACAGGATCGTTAGCAGTCCATGAAAGAAGTTGCCGGCCTGTCTTTAACGGCAACCGTTTTCCAACAGTTCGCAGAAAAGACGTCTTTTTAAAGCCAAACCACGGCCATGTGAGTGGGGAAAAGCAAAGTCTTGCACTTAAATCTAACAACATGGACTGAGATTCTGCAGTTGTCTGTTTTGTTTTCTCCTGGTGCAGGATGTTTACTCATTTAACTGCAATCATGCACTTTAGGTAGAGGGCAAAATGAGTGACATTCGATAATGTCAGCTCACCAGTTGTTAAACTGATTATCGTAGCTCATACATATTACACCCTTCATATTAAGGGTCTTCTACTTCAGAATTCAAGTGCACTTAATAAACAAACATTTAATGGAGATCAGTTAAGCGCTGAAACACCACCAAATTAGCCAGATGGTTCCAGGGCATAATAAC
>JAUZSV010357884.1:0-11399 GCA_034780495.1 Parotocinclus cesarpintoi | reverse complement strand
GCCTTTTATCTTTTATACTCCTGCCAAAATGAGGAACCCAATGTAGGCTTGCAAGTTGGTCACATCAAAGTCTTTCCAACTGTCCCCGTACAAATGCCTCGCCTCCAAATTTGTCATCTCAAGTATATTTTTTTCAATCAATGGTGTTATGAAAAGCTCAAATGCTGATTGTATCTTGGACATGGGTGACAGGATATCTTGTGGGGTCTGGAACTATTTTGATGACATTAGCAGCACTAAGGACATAGTATTAGCATAGTAGGCAGTGTATCAGGAAGGTAGCGCATTTGCTGCTGGTTGACAGACAAAAGGAGGGTAAACACGGGGGGTTCATTCTCATCAGAGGAGGATGCCTCATAATCAGGGTCCTCCTCAACATCATCCTCTGTCTCAGACACATTCTCCTCTATGTCACTTTCATGGTCTAAGACCTAAGAGCTGTGACAAAACCTCATTGACAGAAAACCTTTCACACGGAGCACACAGACCACCAAGAGAAATGGCGTATAACCCTGCTAATCAAACCTTTTATATGTTTGCTTCACCCCTGTGTTGTGTGAACTATTAACATCTTTTTGCGCAAAAAATATCTTCCCGCCCCCACAGCACGGGACATATCAGTTCACATGAGTTCTCATGAGAATTATGTTTTCCCCTACTATCAGTAATATCTTGTACTACTACAGATATGGTTATGTTAGGTTAGGGCCCTAAAGTCAGCTAAAAGAGCCTGGAGTGAAATTGACCCCAAATAACGCAGATGCGTACAACATGTGCACAGGACAAAGAAAACTTATTATCGTGTTAATTTTATGTTTACCCAGTTGTCTCTATTAAATTTATTTAAAGACGTTGAACAAATTGACCCCAAAGATAGGAGGGTTAAATACAATTATACAGTTTTATAATAATTCAGTTTTCTCATGAGTTTATCATAAGGCTTGCATGCCAGCCCAAACATGGGTTAATAATAATGTCATAACTACCATTGGCCAATTATGTACTCATTTACCATAATGCCAAAACAATTCCACTGCCAACCAATAGTGGAAGCCCCTACTATCACCAGTGTAAATCATGACTTTAATATGGATTTATAAACAAAATCGTACAGTAGAATCAGGTCAGACTTACACTGGTGATATCACTAATTGTATTTAATGTACAAATGATGAAGTATCCCTTTAAAGTACACATTTCAGCCATGAGTACTTTCATGCAGCAGATCATAAAATTCACATATTAACCGGTTTTAAAGTTTAATTTATAGTCCTGAGCTTTCGTATTAAACTTTATATATTATGCATTTCAGTAAAGCAGTTTAACAGTGTGAAGGTCTCCGTTTCTCTCTACTTTGCAGAGTTAATATATGGTGAGCAGTGAAATACTGTAATATCGCGCATATAAGCATAAGCGAATTTTGGCAATTAGACTGTAAATCTATCAAAACCGTTTCTTAGTGAGCACCTAAGAGGTAAGACGAACCTGAGTACCAAATTTCATGTAAATCCGCTCGGTGGTTCCAAATATTTCGTGATGAGTCAGTCAGTGGTATGTCACACATACATATATATATATATATATATATGTATATAGATAGATAGATAGATAGATAGATAGATTTGGTTATAAACTGGAGTTCCACTGAACTCTTCAAAGACTAATCAATTGATTTTACAATCACCTATTTGAAATCACCTTATTATTTTTTAAATTCATTACTAGACCTTAATTGCCCCCATCCCAGCTTTTTTGGAACATCTTGCAGACCTGAAATGCAGTAATAAATGTTCTTAAACAAATGAAACAAAGTCGACCTAAAAAATGTAAAGAATGGCATCTCACGAGGGGCGCCCAAATGTTTGTACAAGACTGCACACACTGCTAAGTCAAGCCTCCCTTTATTTCGAATCTACTGCTCTGTAACATGAGAGGAACCGTCGTTACGGACTCACTGTCACTGTTTGATGTGAAAGATTTTTTTGAAGACTCTCTTAAAGTTCTCATTGCACAGAGGATAAATAAAGGGGTTAAGGGTGGAGTTGATGTAGCCCAGCCATATGGTGAACATGTGGAGGTCGTGATGAACGCAGGTGTCACACAGTGCCATGACCATGAAGGTGATAAAGTAGGGGATCCAGCACACCATAAAGGCTCCGATGATGAAGCCAAGCTGCCTGGCCGCTTTTTGCTCCTTGTGGATGCGCATGTTCTGGACGCATTGCCTGGACTGCTCGCAGAACTTCTGCCACGTCTGTCTCAGCGTCAATGTATTGCTGCCATCCAGCGTCGGGCTTTCGTCGGGCCCCCACGACTGCCTCAATGCTGTCGGGTGCGTACTGGGGTCATCATTACACAGGACAGTGGCGTGCTTGTGAACGCCCGAGATGGACGTCATTTCGCAAAAGTCCGCCACCGAATTTGGGACTAATACATTACAATCGTTGACGGATACAAACATTCTGAGGTCGGGGTTCTTGTCGTGACCGGCATGAGTGTCATTCAGCGGTGAGTCCATGTTATCGTCCTGGCTGATGGAGGAAATCTCGTTAGGTTCACGTTCTGTCGCTTTCTTGTGCTTTACAATATTGAAAAACGACGTCCTGCGATTTTTGGGTTTCTCCCGAAGTTCCTCGGCGTCCTTCGAGTTGATCGTCTGCTCCAGTGTATACTGATCCAAAACATCGTTCCTCTGTGCGTATGCCTGCATGCTGAAGTTCTGCTCGGCCTTGTGCTGCCTCGAGCCGTGCAGCAGATTATTCGAGGCCACTTTGGCGATGGTGACACTCTCCCACTGCTTGTAATGTTCCCGTACTGATATGAAGATCTGCGAGTAGAACCAGAGCATCAGGAAGGAAGGGATGTAGAAGTTGAGGATGGCCGTCAGGACTTTGAACCACGTGACGAAACGGAAGTCCGTGTCACACTTGCTCTCGAGCTCGGGTTTGCGCTCAACATCGGTGAAAACCCGCCAGCCTAAAATGGGGATGATCCACATCATGGAGAGGAGCCAAGCACAGCAGATCATCAGTGTGGCCCTCCCTCGCGTCCGGTACTTCAGATACCTGAGGGGCTGTCGCACAGAGCGGTACCTGTCCAGGCAAAGGATGAACAGGCTGAAAATGGATGCTGTGCTGGCCACGTAATCCATCACCAGCCAGAACTGGCAGACGACGCGACCCAGTTTCCACTCGTCCTCGAGCAGGTACACCAGGTTTAGCGGCATCACGGTGGCACCCACGATCAAATCTGCCAGTGACAGGCTCATGATGTAAAGGTTCCCCACCGTGTGAAGTGTCCGCTCCTTCCTGACAGCCAGAAGAACCAGGATGTTCATGATGATGGTCAGCAGGCACAGTGTGCCCAGGATGATACCCAGCACCGCGTTGTTTACCTGGTGGTGCAACGTCAGAGGGGCGTTCAAGTACGTCGTGAGGTTGACATGGTCCTGCAGGATCCTGTCTCCTCGACTGCCCGCCTTTGCCTCCATCTAGTCACCTGATGTCAAAAGTCTGGATGGTGGAATCCACACGTGGGTCATTCATAGACATGTCCGAAAGCGAACTCCTGAAAAACAGAACGTAGACATTTAGGGTTGGACAAAATACTAGAATGATATTGTTTGTACCATTTAATGTACTTTAATTTGAGCTTGTATATAATGACGGAATCCTCCACCCCCAACAAGATATTTCAGACGAACAGAAAATGCGACGGTATTTTATTTATCACTTCGATTTCTTTGAAATTTTGCCGTTGACAAAAACACACTGACCAATCACCATCACTTCATGGCCTTGTAACGGAGCTCCTGTATTTTCAGTCTGTCTCTCCACTGGCAGACTTTTCACATGTAGAAGTAGACCAATTAGGAACATGGGGTTGTTTTCTTCACATTAATATATGCTATATTGTTCTTGGAAAAACAGAGCCAATTTACTTGCTTAAAAACTGTTCAGGTTTGGGACAATGTTCATAAAATTTTAATAATAAATAATAGTCATTATATTAAAATTAAATATGAACTTGATGTGTGATTGTGTAGAACTCTTCAATGAATTTATGGTGTTCATGCAAAAAAAAAAAAAAAAAAAGTTCCAACTTTGGGCTCCTCTGGGTACATCCAAACTTTGCATAACAATTCTCTACAATAAATTACTGACATCACTATGAATGTAAGTGTTCAGCAGTTTTTCAAGTAACAACGCGGACAATTCAATTCAGTTTATTACCCCACTGTCATCATTTCAGCCAGAAGCAAACATATGCCAGCTTTCACAACCACACATACAAGTGATCAACAGCACACACCTATTCTGCCATACATAGACACACACAAAGGGGTAAGCCTATAGCAAGCAAAGGTGATGGCCTAAACAACATAGATCTGATGATGTCACCTACAGGCAACCAATGGGACAGCAGCTGTGAAAGAGATTGAGCGCTGTGTGGGTTAATGCATTCCAGATGGGCCCACATCGCACATACTCCGGATTTTAATGTGACCTTTCACGGCCTTACAGATGCACCTCCTCAAGTTCACTCATTATACAGGCGTTTCAAATACGGAGGAGAAAAAGAAGGCTAGGTTTGGTTTGAAGCCTCAAACAGCTGGGTCCTAACCTTGAGGGGGGGGTGCAGAGAGAGGCTCTGGAATGTGTGCTTGTGACTCGGGATGGAATGTCTTCACACACATGTAGCTTGTACGCATGTAAGTGTGCAAGAAAGTGACAGAGAGTCAAGATGTGTGAAAGAGGCTTTGATGTAGCCAATAAATTTCCATTTCCATATTAGTTCCAGGTGTTTTCATGCTTGATGGAGGTTATATGTGCATTTGAAAAAGCATGACATACGTCAGAATAATTCACATATTATATGGGAATGGCCCTTTGCCCTTTTTAACAGGATGTACGGGAAGAAATGGGATGACATCATAGAAAAATACTTTCTTTTAATTATTATTGTGCAGGTCTGCACAACATCGTCAACACATTTGACTCAGGATGGCACTGGCAGCCAGTGTAAGATGATCTGAGAGCATTTGTGCATGATTAATCTAGCACCTTAATTCTGAACATGCTTATTAAAGTATTTGGCCAATAAGTGAAGAAGGGATTGCAGCAAACTCAGCATGCCAGTGAGTTTCATGTAACAGGGCACAAAATACATACAGAAACTCAAGGATTGTCAAAGCCAGCAGCCTTTCAGCTGTTTCAAACGAAGGTGGGCTCTTACCTCAGAATATTTCCTCTGCCAGGCCTCTAGAATTGCTGCCGCTTTCTCCTCATTCCAGTTCATGTGCGAGACCTCATCGTAGCCCTTCAAGTGTTCATACATCTGTTTGGGGGTCATAAGCTGAAACATGGTCTGCAAAGCCTGGGCACTGAGACAAAGCAGGTAAAAACATGGTTTTAGAAAACTGCTGTACATGAGAGCATGGCAGGTTTGCTGTAGTGAATTTGGAAACACACAAAAAGATTATTATGACTTTGTTCTAAAATTAAAACAGTTTCACACGGATATCAGTACTTGTAATAGCTGAAATTGATACATGGCTACACCAGAACACTTCTGCCACTGAGTTTGACAATTCGCAATAGCTTGGATTTAGCAATGTCCTGTTCTACATTTTTAAATAGCATGAGAACAGCTCTGTTTTCTTAGAGGTGCCTAATGTCTGACTGCCAGAATCTGTGAGGATCCTCATTTGGAACGTCTTACCTGATAAGCCTGCCACTGCCGTTCTTTGTGGTTCCTCCGACGATAAGTGCCTCCTGCCAGTGCATATACTTTTTGGAGATTCCATAGCACCCACCTGTCAGAACTCGGGTGATGTCCAATGGCTACCGGAAACAAAATACATTCAGAATGTTTTACACACTGCACTCAATACGTTCCTTTTTTCATTCTATAAGTCTCATTACCAGCTATTTCAATTTCCTGAACTGCCTGCATATTTTACCTGTCTGATGCACTGGGTTGTCAAGACTCCACCAATGTACATCAAAAACACAGATTTTAAATAAATTACATAAAACGAAATGTTGATATACCAGTTCTACAAAAATGAATGTGTAACCACTATTTCTTTGTCCACCACTAAAGATTAAGATGGTGCTATTCCACTGATGGATGAGCTACAACCAATAATATGAATTTATAAGTGCATTCTTTTTTCGAAAACTGAGCACACTGATCATATTGATACGGCTAATTAGACTGTCTAACAGAATCTTATAGGTGAGCGCTTTGTGATGTATACAAGCATACCTGAGTAGAATTCTTATTGGGAGCAGATATTGGGCAATCCGGATCTGCAGGGTTGATGCAAGGACGGTCCATGTAGCCATGACCCACTTCAGCCTTGATCAGTATCTCCTCCCAAGTTTCTACCAGGTGAGTGACAGCTGCCAGATCCGCAATTAGAGCCATTGGGTCAAAGTTTGTCCACTGCAGAGGTTTTCTACCACTGAAGAACCACAAATCAATCAGCCTTAAAACAAAGTGATTTCTAACTTAAGTTTACCTGAGCATCTGATTATCAAAATTTAAAACCATCTGGTATAGGACAGGTCTAAGCTTACTGTGCAGAGTATGAACATTTTTATCTTTACCATCTTAGAAGTGGTAAAGCTCAACCATTTCACATACAATTGAAAATGTATTGGATGGTAGTACTTCAGGTAGACCAAATTCATTGAGATGAAGTTTTGGGGATGGTTTCTACACGACATTCTGTTTGCAGAAGATTGGGTTTCAGAATGTGTTCATAATGACAGACAGTTATCCCAATAATATAAGATTTTTCCTCACTATACACTTCGGTCAATAAAATCCACACAACATTCTAATAGACCTAAAGATCACAAACATTTCTGCCATATTCACGGTTTCTGGTTTTTCTAGCACTCTTCAATAAGATGCTCTTTTGTTTGTCCTTTCATTGTATGCTCTCCCTTACGCCCTGAGGCCTAACTCCCTCTGAACTCTGTGCTACTGTTATTCCACTCCTACAAATCTGCCGTTCCCCACTCCAGAGTTCTTGTTGGTTCTGCAGTGACCCAACCATCCTTCCCTCATTGTTACACTTAGAATAGAATGCTCTGGCAAGCCATCCATGCCTTAGACCACATTATACGTGCCTAACCCGGCTTAGGTCGTTATTTAAACTTCCCCAAACATAACAGAGTGAAATGCATATATACTATTCCTGATAGAAACAACAGAAGTTGCCAAAGTCGAGGGAAGTCTATGGATCATAACAGCTGCAAGAAGCTATTAGAAGCAACAATGTGACTTTAAAATGTCAGCAAAAGTTGTATCTGCTACTTACGGAAGATAGGCTATGCCTGAATGTAACTTAGCACCCTCCCAGAAGCAGTCCAGAGGTGTAATTATCAGACAGGGATGTAGATTGTCAATTATCTGAAAAAAAAACACAAGCTAAGTTTATGTAAAACTGACCATCTACTTTGACATTCCTTAGTCATTACATGGTGTCTCACATACCTGGTAGGCAAAGTTGTTTTCTGTGACGACTTCTCCTGATTTATAGCATAAGTGTTCTAATTTCCATTCCCTGAGAAAAGGTATATTCATTAAATCAGCGTCCAGAATTAAAAGCATTCATTATAATTGGAAACACTGATTTTGTCTTAGGCATATAAAAAAAACAGCAAAATAGCAAATGACAGAGCAGCAGGGAGTATTTTACCTGTTGTACATGTAAACATGCACCCTGCTAGCTTTAATGGCTGAGTCCAAGTGCTGCTTGAGTGCCTCGACAGTTAGGATGTTGGCACCGTGCTGCCGAGGTGTCTGGATCATTAGCTGAGGGTTAAACATGGCCTCCTCGCCGATCTTCTGCCGTGTGTACTTAAGTTCCTGATTCACCCTGCCACCCACTACATGGACAGAGAGATAGAGGAAGGAAGAACATTTAAAAAAATCAAGTAAGTGGAGGCAGATATGCTGTTCTGCAGACACAGTGATATCCGCAATCTCGCAATCAGACATAATGTAGGGTTGATGTAGGCTTTTGAGGTAAAAATTATTTAGAAAGACTAACTTGGTCGTAATGTTTCAAACATAGCAGCTCAAATGGGACTAGACTAAAAACAATACCAACTTTTCAACCCACATCATTACAGCACACTTAACCTCAGAACCCCATATACACATGATGGCCAATTGAAATCAGTACCACTAAAAGCTAGGGTTCTAGGGACTAATTAATTCTAGGGTCTTTATTGGTTTGCATTTGCACCACCGGTACAAACTCTGAAGTGATGCAAGCTGCACAAATTTAACTTAGATTATTAAAAAAATATGTTGCATCTCCTCCCTGATGCATAGGTTCAGTAAAGCCTAAACTTCAATGTCGATCCATTTGTCTGTGCTTTCTTTTTTCATTTCAAGTACAAAGACCTGGGCCCGGATGCACAAAAGGCTTCCTTAACATAAGGTTTGTTGCACAAAATAGGGTTATTCAAAAGCCCTAAGTGTCTCCTTAAGGTTTCCTTAAAATACTCACTTATGGTGTTAACCTTAAGTCAATCTTTCCCCTTAAGTTTGCTAAACCATTTCACCAAATTAAGGAAAATAACTTAAGCCATTAAAAACCCTGATCATTATTTGAGGATCGGGTGCTTTAACTCGCCTACTTATGGGATGGGATGGGGTGGACAGAAATAAAGTAATAAATGATGAGAAAAAAATTTGGCAGGTAATGGGTTAAGCTACCTCTAAACACACCTTAGCCACACCATGACAGAGTTTATTAAGATAAATAAGTGCATCCTGAGAAGCATGTTTCATGAGCAGGAGAACCCACTGGAATGATAAGCATCAAATTTTTTATAAAAGCTTTAACCAGCAGTCAGTCTGTAATTTGTCACATCGGTCTGCTTTCCACAGAGGCATCGCAATTAATTGTTAAACGTAACTCTTCTATACCTAGTAGTCTTACCAGTTCCCAGGCTGGGGGTTTATTCAGGAGGTGAAACGGTAACAAGACAAATCTAATAAAGGAATCCAGGAGACTTGATATTTAAATGTATTTGGAACCACTTTTAATGAAGCGGATTGCTTAGCTACATCGGCTGTAGACTCGAGAAGCACAACAAAGCTTTTCTTCTACGTCCCCTCTTCTTTCTCTTATTCATCGAGTTTGCTCTTTAATACATTGTTTCTTTTATCGTATTCCTCTAGAAGAAGAATATTTTTGACCTCTTGCCAGTTTGGTTTCTGTGCTTCTTTTTTCCCTTTTTTAGTGTTGTGAAATGATCCGCTAATAAAGGACGTGATTAGCCTCAACAGCACTAGTGCAGATAAACAAATGGTTTCCATAGAAACAGTAGACTTTTACTCCCGTAAAACTGTTTTCAATAATGTAAATCCCTTAACACATATTCTTAGCTAAGAAAATCTTTTAAGACTTACTGTGAAATACACTTAAGTTATTTATTACTCAGTTAAGGAAAAAATTATCTTTAGGTGTCATAGTTAAGAGGACACTTCAGTTGGCTCTAGGTTATACTTTGATAAGGACCATATCTATTTCAGATATATTCAGAATACAAACGAAATTATTAATTATGTATTAAAATAATTCATGAAGCTTATTAAAAGCCTCAAGACATGCAAAATGCAAAAAGAAAAATATCATGCAGAGATTGCTGTTTCAATCAGTGATTAAGAAGACTTGTGTCATAACTACAGATGCTAAAAAGAAAAGATTTAGAAAACCCAAAGCTTCTTCAAGCAGAAATGAACATCAGATTTCAAGACCTGAGAAAACAGTGACTATAATTTAAGACATCAGAAAACAGCCAGCAGAATTCAAGACATCAAAAAAACAGTCAGCGAATTCAAGACCTCAAGAAACAGTCAGCGAATTCAAGACCTCAAGAAACAGTCAGAAGAATTCAAGACCTCAAGAAACAGTCAGCGGAATTCAAGACCTCAAGAAACAGTCAGAGGAATTCAAGACATCAAAAAAGTCTTAAAGCTTAAAACCGTTTAAATCCATCACTCTTTAAGAAAAGAATCAGTGACAGAATGAAGTTTCTGGAGGAATATGGAAAGTTTGATTCAGAGTGGTTCAGCAGGGCTGTGTGGAGTGAAGACTTGGTGAAAATTAAAACAGTGAATGTATTTTTTACTACCATTGAGCATGGAAGCTGAGATTCTGTGGTGTGGGGAGTCTTTTCAACTGCTGGTACTTCTGAGTAGCTTCACATGTTTGAAATCAGAGTTTAGTTTGTTTTTACATCTCTAGCCTTAAATTGGCCCAGTTCCAACCAATTTTTGTAACTTGTCACAGGGCTGAAATAGAGGAATGGATGTTTATTAACAAATAAAATGAAGTTGACAAAACAAAACATGAAATATTTTGGGTTCATACTGTTTTCACTGAAATAAAAGTAAAAGTAAATGACACTGCAATTGTTTCTAAATTTGCATTTTCAATACAGTCACAACTTTTTTTGATTTGGCACTGTATATAAACTGCTCAGTTAATATAGAAATATTCCCTAATTTTTGTAGGCAGTGTATATCACCCTGTGAGCATGGGGACTACTGGATGTCGATCGTCTGAAGATGGCACCAATCAGAACAATTAATCAACAATCCACAGAATCTCTCACCCAGGAGTCTATATAGCAAAAGGCACCATCTCTTACTCAACGTGTATTTGAAGAAGGATCACACAAAATTAGGAAGTCCAAACTAAACAGTTTCTGTGATTGTTGCTGTAATTAGCAGCAGCCAGTTTTGTGGGTCATTTTTATTCCTCAGAGAACCTGTTTTAAATTATAAACAGACATGTTGCTGCAAGCATTTGCCAAGTTCCAGCTTTATTGGTGAACTCAGGTTTCTATTTTGACTGTTGTTCTGAATTTGTATCCCAGATAGCAATCTCTGTGTTTAGCAAACATTACATTAACTAAACATTTTAATCTGAAAGATGGTTTCTTATACATATCTGTCTTGATTCCACTGTGCTCTACATTACTACTGTACTGTATGTAATAATGCAACACCACTTCAAGACCTGATAAAATTTGGAGAGAAAAAAAGATGCTTTAACACTTTAATTCTGTTATTACAGCAACTAAAATTAAAGACTCCTGAACAAAATGATAATGTTTCAATTCTCAGATAAAACTATTCTCATTATAGATTATTTATATCAACAATACCATTCTTGACATTGCTAGTTTTAATTGTTACTCCAGCCACATTCAACCATGTCGTCATTTGACTGACTGGTAATATATATAGTAAGTGGATACTAAACAACTAGCCGCTGTGGGATGCTACAAAATAAAATGCAAACCTAGTTCACAAAAATCCAAAAGTCCACAGTGGAACACAGTCTGACCTGGACAGGTACT
>JAUZSV010357883.1:0-19113 GCA_034780495.1 Parotocinclus cesarpintoi | reverse complement strand
AATGCCACAGCTGTTTGCACATATTCCTTAGCCGAGATTGATGCGATTTTTGAGAATTCCAACTTCAAAGGTTATAATGATCAGATCACCACCCCAAGACCAGGAACAGTAAGGCCTTGCCCATTTTTTTCATGCCTTTATTTAAGCTTAATTCATTTTGCATTTTATCTGTTTAATACAACACATGTATTGAGTATAGTCAAGCAAGCATTTATATTTAAATCATTTTGACTTAATTCACAAATGTCTAGCTTCATTAGAGTAAATGCAGAACAATACATTTAAAAATAGATATTTTTTAATATGGCTACAGTGACCCATGGACTTGTATTGGGGTGTAGCTTTAGGTTATGGCAGTGTGTTTGACTCTTGGCTTTGCTAGACTTAAGATGTGTTCAGTGAGTGCTTAAGGTTGAGTTTTGCTAGTGTGATGGTCTTTACTAAGGTTTGATGTGTATAAGCTCATGCACCAGTAAAATAGCACGGTACATTTTTTACCGCTGTTTGGATGTGTTGCTGTCTTTTCTTCTTGAAATGCAAGGCTAGTTATTAATACCCATTTCATTTCCCAAAGTTAAAACAATGCAAAACTCGGGTTACTTATGTCTCAAACACTTCCTTAAAGTCATTAAGATTCTCCCCTGATAAACTGGCTTTGTTATTTTTAGGCCAAGGCTAAATCTGTTGTAGAGTTGCTATTTGGAAAAGGCCTCTCTCCCCAAACCTTGAAATTCAAATGGGACAATAGCAGAAAATTTGCATAAAAACTTGCTTTTTATGTAACTCGGTTACATAATAAAATAAAACAATGTTAGGCTTATTGCCAAATAACAACAAAATAGACTATATGAGATGCAGCCAAATAGAGGGTGCTTGAATTCTTAAATTATTAAAAATTTAAACGGGAACAATCTCATAAGTCTGCATATGCAAATCATGAACAGATGGTCTCTTGTGAGGAACAATGTTTTAAAGTCAAAGCTTATTTATAGCTTGACAAAATAGGGGCTTATTGCCATAAATTGTGCCCACTACAATACAAAATAAGCACCTCTACAATGTTATTTCAGATCATTCTATATGTTAGAAGCTTCACAATTCTGGAATTCATAGCATCTTTATAAAGCCATAAATTAAAAAAAAAAGTTTTGATGGTTTGGAAAATGCAAATACTGTATGAAAAATGCAGTGTTTCTTACATTTACGTCTTATTTCATTACAGACATTAAGAATCCAAGATCTTTCAAGTTTTGTCTGGTATTTTTTAAATGTACAAATAAACATGCATTTCAGCGATGCAACACATTCCAAACAATTGGAATAGTAAATCATTTACCACTTTGTAGTCTTTTCATTTCATCTTGAATCACTTTTTGGCCCAGAGGATACCAAGAAATTAAGTGTTTGAGGTGTTATGTTGTTCTCTTCTTTATGAAAACACTTTTTAAGTGGTGTAACAGTGCAGGGTTGTAGTTGTTGCATTTTTCATTAGAAAATTATCAGGGATATGTCATGACTGCAGGCAGGCCAGTGTAGTGTCTGCACATCCATGCCTTAGTAATGTGCATGTGATTTTATATCGTCTTGTTTAAAAATTCATGGATACATACAGTATGTATTTTCCACTTTTGTGTTTTACCCAGCTACTGTTATTATCTTAATGTTTGTTAGTTTAAATGGCTGAAAACAAGGAATGGTGCTTACTACTCCCACATAACAATTAATTCTTAAGCCTCCGTGTTTGAACAGAACAGCAATTCAGTGTAAAGATATTTAACCTGGTATGGTTTCATTGGAATCTGCATGTCCTGCCTGAATACATTTACTGCAGGTACACATGAGTGCATGTGCCCTGTGATGGATTGGTGCTCTGTCTAGGCTTTGGGACTAATTTGCTATGAGAATGTATGTTTTTGTAGAAACTTGCCTGACATTCGCATTTACAGCTGGTGACATAAAATATGCACAGGAACAAGAGCTGTGCCCAAAAGAAGCAGAGATGGAGGGCACAGCCAAAACAATCTAAAAAACAATGACAAATATAATCTGCAGATTAGTCAACAACCAAAATAATTATTAGGTACAGCTTTATTTGAAAGTGAATTTAATAAATAATACTCTGCAAAAGTCTTATATCATCATGCCTCTGTACTCTTTGAACCTCTTCTAGTCCTTAAAGAAATGAAAGGAACACTTTTAAAACACATCATATCTCAATGTGGAAAAATATGCTGGGTAATATACTAGGAACTAAAGGATGCCACATTGTTTGATGGAAATGAAAATGATCACCCTATAGAAGTTAGAATTCAAAAACCCAAAAATCTAAGCAAAATAATGAAGCAGTAGGCTACACCATTTAGCCAAAATTCCATTGCAACAGCTCAAATGGTGTCCTGGGGGATTTTCTCCCAGATCTGTACCAGCTCCTGGACAGTCTGAAGTGCAACCTGGTGGTGTCGGATGAAACAAAACACAAGGTCCTAGAGGTATTCTACTGGATTAAGGCGAGTAGGGGGCAGTCAGTGGTATCACTTCCTTCATCCTGCATACTCATATCACATGAGCCAGGGCACTGTTGTGCGCCAGGAGGAACACGGGCCTTACTGCACCACTGTAGGGTATGACAATCGGTCCAAGGATGTCATCCCGATGCTTAATAGCAGTCAGTCATGGTGCCATCTGTGCATCCTTTCAGGGATATGCCACCCCAGACCATCACTGACCCACCACCAAACTGGTCATGCTGAATGATGTTATCATGATGAACGGCAGAACATTCTCCACAGGATCCACAGAACATGTAATGTCTGTTATTTGTGCTTAGGTTCAATTTTCTCTCATCTATGAAAAGCACAGGGCTCCTGTGGCGAATCTGCCACTTATAGTGTCCTATGGCAAATGCCAATTGAGCTATATGATGCTAGTGAGCACAGGGCCCATTACAGGATGTCGGGCCACCCTTATGAAACCTGCTCCTGATTGTTAGGTCAAACACATTCACACCAATGGCCTACTGTAGGTCATTTTGTAGGGCTCTGGCAGTGCTCATCCTGTTCCTCCTTGCACAAATGAGTAGCTACAGGTCTTGCATAGGGGTTAAGAACCTTCTACAGGCCTTTTCCATCTCTCCTGGAATAACAGTCTTTCTCCTAAAATCTCCTCCACTTCTGTTTTGGCGGTCATCTCATTGTTGCTATTTTAGTACACATGCTGTTAATTTCATTAACACCAACCAGCGGAAACTGCCTCCCTGCTACTAAACTGGCCAGTTAAACCTTCATTCTACATGTGAAAACCTGACCATTACTACTATATAGTTGTGTGTGTGTTTGTATACATATACAATATATTCAGGAATTCGTGTTATTTTGTTATTTAATTTGTGCAACTTGTTCCATTAGGAAAGTATGTTTAGACAACCTACCCTCTCAGTGTTATCCTCCACAGCTTAATAACGGGCCATGCTATGGAAGGATTTCAGACCTAAATGATTAACGTATAACTCATTACTGTTTTTAAACAAAAGTATTGCCTTCTAAGATCTGCATTGTCCTGTGTATTTTTTAGTGTGTGGAGGACAGCAGAACTCTGCCAATCCATACAATACGTGTTCTAAGGGACCATCCAGAAATGACTGACTGGGTTCACCCCATACAGAAGCATGTTCCTTTATACATGAGCAATGAAAATTACACCAAAATAGCAGTGGATAGAGTGCAGGCTGCAGATGGAAATATGTATAATGTGGTGCTGCTTTCCACAGGTGAGCATTCATGAAATTATCCTTATTTATGCATTAATGTTCAAACTTGAAAAACATTATATAGCTTTGCTGATAATATCACTTATATTATCTTCAAACTTTAAACCTTTTTCTAGTGTGACCTGACCATAACTGGTAAATTGTTTGATCGCTCAAGCCTTAACTAAATACAGTTGATTCCGGTTAATAGGACTACCGGTTAATAGAACCAGCTGCTTATTCAGACCAAATCCTAAAGTACCAAAACAAATCCTATTATATACGTGTAATGTTATTCACTTATTTGGATCAAAATTCCGCTTAATCAGACCTGTCTGAGGCTGAATGCCTTTTTGATTAACAGCGAAATGAGCGAATCAGCGATCTTTTGGTGTAAACATCCGTGGGAGAGTTTAATTTTAAAAAATTTAATTTTCATTCTGTTCTGAGTTGAGAGGACACTAGTCAAGTCCCTGGAAAAGACGCCCTGTCTGTTACTTTATGTCCTGTCTGTTACTTTATGTCCTGCTGTCTGTAAACAAAACCCAAAGAGAATTGATTTACCAACTTTGATTGCAAACCTGGCTGGCATTCACAGAACCTGGACCTCAACCCCACCAGACAATTTTGGAACGCCAAAATTGAGCCAGGGCTTATTGTCTAAAATCAGAAGACAACCTCACAGTCGTGTTCCAAAATCTTTGAAAAGCCCTGTTACAATAACAAGGCTGTTGTTTGTCTTAACAAACACCCACACACACCCACATACACACACCCACTTTTTTTCCATTGCCATTTCCTATTATTTTAGATAATTAATCCTACACATATGCCAATCCCAAACCTCAGTAACCTAAAGCATTTTTTGTTTGTTTGGGGGTTTTTTTTCCAAATAAAAGTTGCAATTGTTCCTGTGGGGACAAGCAAAATGTTCTGCACAAAATAAAACATGTCAGGGCTTTCTATCCTTGTATCCACAGTGACATATAAACTTAGCCAACACATACACACAGAGTCAAAGTTGTTTTAAAGTCAAATGGATTGTAATAAGAGTCAGGATATGCCCCGAGGAATAGATAATGTGTAGAACAAAAAGACTCATGAATATTAAATGAGCAACTGTATGCGCTGCGGTCATACACTTACACGTGTACACTTCCAGATCAGCGTGTTCAAAAGCACCTCACACATGGCAAACGCACAAGAGAGACATGATCCACACACACACACACACACACACACACACACACACACAGTCATTAGATGTGGCTTGTTCACATCTTAATACTTTCTATTTCTGATTACGCCTCATCATGATAGCCCCATAGAGAGAGACAGAGAGAGAGAGAGAGAGAGAGACAGAGAGAGAGAGAGAAAGAGAGAGAGAGAGACAGAGAGAGAGAGAGAGAGACAGAGAGAGAGAGAGAGAGAGAGAGAGAGAGAGAGACAGAGAGAGAGAGAGACAGGAGAAGGAATCTAGTGAATTCTAGTGTTTTTCTCCCACTGAACTAGATAATAACTAAAAAGGAGAGTTTGGGGATAAGGCACGAGGCTTTGATCAGGCGTGGAGAATCAGACGAGGTGAAGAAGCGAGATCGGTTTCATTTTCTCACTGTTACTCCGTTAACTCGGGACACATTGGACGGGCCGCCTCGCTCGGCTCTCTCTCCCACAGCGCTGGATGGATTTGGTTTCCATTTACCCAAACACCTGTAAGGTCCTGATTGGAACCATCCCGCTCATAATGAAAGACAAATGTGAGCTCAGTCAAACAGAAACGTCCCCCAGAAACATGTCCAGTTCCAGCTGGGTCACTGGGCACAGCAAACCCACCCTGAGAACGTCTACATTAAACCAGGGCTTAGTCTCATACCCACTACATTTATCTGTATTTACAGTCTTATTAGGGCTTGACAGTGCATCTGTGTGGTTTGGCATGTTCTCCCACACTCTGGTTCTCTCGGTTCTGTACACGTGTCAGTAGGTGGATCGGTTGGATTTAATGACCCCCAGTGAGTGAATTGGTGCGTGTTGGATGCCCCGTGAGGGACCTTGTACTGTTTGCGTCCCCCCGTCCCCTCACCCTCCTCGGGATCACAAGGTGAACGAATGAAAATTCCTGGGCTCTTTTTTTGTTGGGGTTAGCGCATGCCTTCATGCTCCTGGGGTTCGCTCTCCATCCCAGGAATTCAAAACAACCCCACACTCTCAGATACTGCCCCCCGCCACCACCCCCCGCCCCAGCACACCTCCACCCCCCCGAGGGTCCTCAGGAATACAGACAGGGTCCGAGATAGCATTTAATCTCAGATCATCATCATCAGATAACCCTGATCATCCTGGGGTTATAAAAATGTGAGCTCATGAACCGATATGTTTAGCATTTTTACAGGAATGAATGTTCGGTCGTATTAAACTACGGGGGACAGAAGTAAGGAGCTGCTGTGTGAGGATCACACTCGTTATTAAACAGTGGTATAGAATAAACAGTGAGCTGCTTCCTTACATGTCATCACACACTCAGTGAGCAGATGAATGAATGAATGTTGGTGTAGCAGCAGCTGTACCAGTCTTATCAACATCCAAACATTAAACATCCACTTTATCTCTCAACACGAGACACTTTGTAGCTCTCACACACCCTCACACACTCTCTCTCTGTCTCTATCCAGAGACACTTAAAATTGAGACCAGCAGCTGAAGGTTAAGGGCCTTGCTTAAGGGCCCAACCTTGTGGATCCATTAAAAGTGGTCAGAGCCATACCCACTGAAAGCTCACTTCCCCATTTAGAGAAGTCCAGTCTTAATTCGGACAAAGAGTCCTAACACCTGTGGCTTAGGGGACCTGTTCCTGGACCTGGGTCAGTCACTTCAGAGACACCAAATGACCCAGTTGTTTGTGTGACCCTTAATGTCAGAGCCATTTATGAATATAGTATTTAATCATTTCTGATGGTCTCAGTTTAAATGGTGATGGGATTAATATTAGTCGGACTGCAGTGTGCAGTGTAAGATACACACAATCAGTATTCTGCACAACAAAAGCTACAACCACTGGAGGGGATAAGGCGGGAGGTTAGTGCACCCTGATAAACTCCCAGCTCCAAGAGTGAACACTAACACTTGTTCTGCTGCAGCAGTGCTTTTGCTACACAAAGTGTGTGAGTGTGTCGAGTTTGTGGGTCTTATCAACATCTAAACATCAAAGGTCCACTTCCAGCTCTCAGCACGGCACTTTGTAGCTCTCACAGTCCCTCACTTCTACCTAAAGTCGGTGTGTCTCTTTATCTGTCCATCGTGTCTCCCTGCTGAGAGACAGAGCAGAGATAAAACCCAACCTTAGGAGACTAATCTGCCCTCTGCCTGCACTTAAAAGCCTCCAATTTCCCACATTAGCGCCTCCTTAACGACCCAGCTGCCCTCTCATTACGGGGGTCATCCGCCACGTCCCACCTCGCCCTTACAGAGGGTTTAATGCAGACTTTCTCAGTGTGATTTACTCTAGAAATCCATTAATAAATGAAGGTTATTTGGAGTTTAGTGCAGTGTGAGAAGCAGCAGCAGCACATTAGAACAGAAATGACAGCACAGGTTCTAACATCAGGGAATGTCGTGAGCATGAGAACTCTTTATGATTAAATACATCTAATAAACAACTCTCTCGTTACTCAGTGATAAGATGAACTGATGAAGGATCTGGGTTTGAATCCTGGGATGGAACCCTGCAGTAAACTGGCACCATTCCCAGAGTATACCTCACCCGGTACCCAGTGAATTCCAGATCTTTGCCCATGACCATGAGCCGGAGTAAATCAGGACGTTCTGCTCTGTCGCTTTCTCTTTAGTTTGATTGTTTTGTTGTTTTTATCCTCAGCAGGATTTAATTGGACGGTGTTTTTGGGCTTTTCTATCACATGACCTGGCTCTGAATAGAAATGTAGTGATCTTATCAAAATAATAATAATAATAATAATAATAATAGTAATAAAGCAGTTACTGCTGTTCTAGCATACAGTGGAACCTTGGAATTCATTTCTTTAGTTCATAAATGTGGACAAACAAACATTCTGATTATGAACATCTGATAAAAACCTGTTCTCGTGAGAATGAGCATAAGGATCTGAATTCTGACGAGGTGAACAAATCCAAATTTAAAAGTCTGAAACATCTGAGCTGATGTTCCGGTACCAGTTCCAGAACCACACACTTAGAAGTTCCTCTACCTCAGCATCACTCTACTGGTCTCCATCAACAGAACCCAGTCCCACCAGTGTGCAGGAACTCCCTCAGTCATTTAGTTATTAGGAGACGATGTGCCTTCTGGACTTAATGCTCAGGACTAAAATCGTTATTTGATTAAAATTGTATTATTTGGTAATTTTTACTATTGGTACAAACTTAATTATTTAATTAACATCTAGGCCACCCATGGAGGTCGTGTTGCTTTTTGAGTCTTTCTCAAGGTTTCCTCACAAGGTTTCCTCAATCTACATTCAGGGAGTTTTTCCTTTCCACTGTCGCCCTAGGCCTGCTCAATTAGGGATTGGTCTTATAAGATCATATACGATTATAAAGCCAATAGTCCATTATAAAAAACTCTATAGAAATAAATCAGACTGTGTGTACGTGCTTCTCTACATACAGAACATCTCTCTTTTTATAGATTTGTTTTGATATGAATGTAGATAAGCAGAAGTTTGGAGGTGTGACGCATCACTCGAGAGGTTTTAGCGGATTGGTCGGACACGCTGTTTAAACGTGGACTGGAGGAACTTGTACAAGCTCTCCTGTCTCTTTATGTCTCGGGTAACGGCGGTTTGACTTTTGTAAACATGTTGAAGCGATGACAGAACGTTCAAACCGTACAAAAGCCCCATACCAGCTGAAGAACACCTCACTTTTCTTCCTTTCACCACATCACAGGTTTCCTTAAAACTGGCTGTCAGAAAGATCAGATGCAGCATGTCTGGAACGATGGAATCCACAAACACTGGAGCCATCTGAGCTCGACCAAGCTGCTTTGTCTCCAGCTTACACCCTTAAACCTTGCATACACATATTATCTCATCAAATTAGTCAGTAGGGGTGAACGCTGCGCCTCTGAGCTCCCCGTCTGACAGACTGATGAGTGGAGAAACCACAGCTTTAGGGTGAGACCTCGCCCACGGCCTGAGGAACACAAGCTTCACTTCCATCATATTTCTATTGTCAGATCCTAATCTAGAATGTCGACACCTTATATAAGCCTCGTCTTCATCACCTCTTCCTCAGAAAATAATCCCTTTGACAAACGCCGAGCTTGGCACATGGTCTCTAATGAAGCTGAAACAGGACCAAATTAAACACGGGCGCTGTGTAAACGCCGAGCCCAAATGTGACGTGAGGGACTTATTCAAGCGGCGTTCCCACCTGTGCACACACACCTGCACGAGCACGATCCTCAGGCCTTTTTTTTTAGGTTGTTATGAGTCTGTTGGTCATTGTTTCCATCGGGATTACTGTCCTGTCCTGATGATCACTGATATGTTTGGGTTAGTGTGAGCACATTCTCCTGGGGTTTGATCTCTGAGCCATGTAAACACAATGCTGTAGACTTTATCTCCTGCTGAGTGTGTGAGGAGCTTCAGTATGAAATCATTCACCAAAGTGTTTAACATTACCCATGGAATTACAGCCTCCCTATAGTGAACTGTGCTTCAGTGGTTCAGGACAGAAGATACTGGACCAGCAGTGGACCAGAAGGTGCAGTTGGAAGCTGCATTCCCATCATTGTTGTCATGATTCAGGCCTGTATGAGCTCCAGTGTCAAAAACCTCAGGAGAGAAGGAAATGGATGTGGCTGCTAATAGAGGCTGAGTTCCATAAAGTCACCTTGCTCCCTCATCAAACACTCCATGTAATTAAGTAATGGACCAGACCTTAACAAGGCCAGAGCCACTCAATCAAGGAGGGGCAACTTGAGGGGAAGCTAAACTGGTTCAGATAAAAGCAGGATTAGAAAAACGACTGGCTAAGGTAAGACAGTGTGACAGGAAGGTTCAGCCTGGTGGTAAAAGGTGACTCAGTTTCCACTCGCTCTGGACTTTCAGAATGATTTTCAGCGTTTCTGACAGGATCTCAGAGATGTTTTTTCAGGCAGCGGGAAGGCTTTGGCTCGATTTTGAGACCCAGCCGTCACCTGCTGTGGTATTTGGAGAGGAAAACCCAAACAGCTCTGGCGTTCTGTCTAAAAGGCTTTCGGGAAGTGACGGCCGGGGCGCGGGGTTTGGTCACAGGAAATCCAAACTGGCACGGCCAGGTTACGACTGGAGAGAAACTCGCTGCTGCTGTTGGCGTCTCTACAGGCAGGCGTTTAACGGGCGGTCAGAGCGAAAGCTAAATGGTTGTGTTTCCATTAGCTACTGTTCTGCTAAACATCCAGAAGAAAAGCAACAGATGACACCTTCAAAACAGAACCAGCCAATCCCCACGCTCGCTGGCCGCGTCCCAATTCACACAATATTACTGTAGGGAAAGTGCTCCAGGCCTGTGGCTGCGTCCCAAACCACTAAATAACTTTCCTAATCAGTATTCAGTCAGGAGCTTCCACAGAACAGTGCACTAAGATGAGTCTCTTCTATTCTCTTACCCCCTTACCCTGTGGGAGGAGCGGCTCTTCCGCCTCATTAACACGTTTAGTTCGTCACCTCTCAGATTTAGTGCTTTAACAAGCTCTCACCCTGCTTTATCCCCAGCTTTCTGACTCTCCTATTACATTTACAGAGCGGAAAATGGAGTTCAGGATTCGGACTGGGCCGAGGGTTTAGGACCAGGCCCTGTGTGGGGTTCTTTATTAAAAAAAACACGCAAATAAATGTTTGTTTATAGGCAGCAATGGTAGCAGAGCCGAGCCCGACACAGGGACGCCAGACTTAACGGGCACTGACCGGCGGGTACAGGAAGAAGAAACTCCTGCAAACTTACCCTTATGCCAAGGGGCATCTCACACACTGTCAAACCAGGGCACCCCTGGCCAGGGTCCATCAGCTGACCATATATAAGCCATAAATATGAAGACAGAATGCATGTGGGATTCAGCGCTACCTCAGATGATTGCTCTTCCACGTTGACTAAGCAGCAAACAGGAAATGCACAAAGCAGGCAGGAAGTGCCATCGGCTATAAATCTGTCTTTTTTTAAAAAGACACACCTTCCTACTTTTCAGGATCCAAACAGAGCAGCAGCTGAACACACACCGTCCATAACGGCATAAACCAAGCTCAATAACACGCCAAATGGATCCCTAATATAAAGCCTGCGGTTTAGAATAGGATAATTATCGAGTTCAATGTTCTGCAGCCACAACTAAGTAGCTGGCTAACCACAGGGGGAACAGGTACCATCATCAGAGCTTTGATCTTCACTCTCCAAACAGGTCAGTACCTGCATCATCACAGACACGTCACTCTATTTATAGAAACATGTTTAGAGCTGATGGTCATGTCCTGGTCCTGTAGGACTGATCAGGGACGGGTCAGATGGGCCAGTCGTTACCGATGGTGCTTTAACAGAGCTCGGACTCGATACATCTCTGAACTGGCCTCCCCTCCCCAAAAAACAGCTCAAATCCCATGTGTGTGTGTGTGTGTGTGTGTGTGTGCCTTTTATTCCTCTTACTGTTGCACAATAAGATGAATTATGGGAGAGCTGCATCACAGAATCAGAATTATCATACAAAAACAACAATAGCTACATTTTCATGGTTAAATCAAAATCACCAGTGGGTTTGTTTACCCCGATGAGTGTTGAATTTTGGGTATTGCCGTTGTAGGAGTGCCATAACCACCCTTACCCACAGGAATGTGTTTATATCCCCTCCGTTCATCTTTATTCATTATAAAACACAGCAGAAGCTCCAGCTATTCTCCTACAGATTAGAATTAACTCGAATTATCACACAATCTAAAACTCTAGCAGCACTAACTTATTACTGATGTTCAGCAAAGTACGGTGAGAACTACAACTTACATTAAAACATTTATTCTTAAGTTTCACTTTTTTAAACGAGAGAAATGTAAATACATAAAAAATAAAGAGAATTTGTAAATACACAAATAGAACATTAACTGTTTGATAAAATAGACAAATTCCTTTTGTCTCTCAGTAGCTAAATATCTAACTGATCATATAAATAGAATAGAATAAAAAATTATAGAATGGCTTTTGTTGTCACTATAAACATGTACATAGGTTTTATTTGTAAAGTATTCATTATTAATAGTAAATAGCTCCGTATTTATATTTATTTTGAAAGTATTTATTGAATATTTGTAAAAACCAGACTCTCATTATGATCTTATTTACCTAAATTATTTATTTTTTATTAACACTTCCCTAACGTTACTGTTCCTCATATTAGCTTCTGTTTAAATTGTAATGTTCCAAAGAACCAATTAATAATTATATAATTACATTAATAAATTAATAAATAACAGTTAAACTGTTCCTCAAAAGAAGAGTAAAATGATAAACAACACGTTGGACTCCGGAGCTGTAAAACTCGTATTTCTGGTGACACTACCCACTGGGGGCCTGTAGGGGGCGTAACCAATCAGATCATCTCATTAAGCTCTATTAAGGTTCCATACAGAGGGATTCTGTACCAGAGGGACCATGTGTATTACCCATAATGCCCTGTGAGGCTTTGGGTTTACAGATGGGCTGTTCATGAGTTTGTAATGAAATAACGTTGATTAGATTTGTGAGCGTCTCAGGAAATTCATGGTGCGGTGACAAAGGTAAACCCCGAACAGGGCACCAGTACCTCATAGCCCCATGAACAGACCCCCCGACCATCCGAGAGTGGCCGGTCCCAGCAGCTGGTACACCTCAGTGAGACGGGGGCGCCGCTCTTGTGGTGTCCTATTTATTTGATAAGATGCCATTTTTAACACCTCAATAATAAAGTACTAATAATAAGCTTTATGCTCGTTACCTACATCAATATACAATAAAATAAAAGTCAATAAAGCGTCTACATGAGAAATCCTGCATGCCTGAGGATCTCTCTTCTCTTTGTTAAAGAGTCGTTACTCAAACCGGACCAGGAACGGATTTCCCAAGCTCGGCCTCTTATTTTAACATCGTTAGGAAGTAATTACGGCCGTGGTGAGAGATAATGAGGGTTTAATGTCCCCGATGGCCACCCGGGGGGAAGGAGAAGGGTGTCCTTGAAGAGAAGGTTAAACTTTGAGCACCGTTAAAGCGAGATCAGAACTGGCAGAGTGCTGTTTATTTACACGGATCAGCCAGGCTGAATGGGTTTTAGATCCTGGACGCAGAAGTACGGCACACCGCCGTGCCGGGGACAAAACAAAACAATAACACCATCTCTGCTTTAACACTCACACACTCAAAGTAGCTCATGTGAAAGGGGATCTTACTGAGAGCTACACACACACACACACACACACACACACACACACACCAAACACGTGTAATAATACCGTAAATACATTTCTACATGATGTATATAATGACCTATGTGGTTTTGTACCCTGACCTGGCCCGTTTTGTTTTATTCCAGTTCCTCTGTACTACAGTAACTCTGGGTATATAGTGAAGAAAAATAACAAAACACTGTCTGATCTTAGACTGTTAAACTATTAAAAGGTTATATTAGTGATTAAATGGCTCCACATTTTTATCATTTGATTTCTACATCCTCCCTGCTCTGCTCTGAACGTCCAACAGGGGATCTGGAGTCCCATTTGGAAATGATTAGGAACTCCGGCTCCCATAATCCATCTGTGCACACAAACACACAACAGGTGTCTGAATTCTTAGGAGTTTTTGGTGGAAACTTTTTCAAAGATTCGGTCATTTCTGTAGTGACAAAAACGTGAGTAATAATACAGCTGAGACGATTATTCATCGTTTGGTTTTGGTTTAATTCCTCACTAATAAAATATAATAAACCTGCCATTCAGCACAGACAGAGAGTTCAGCCTGCTTCACTGGTGTGTGTGTGTGTGTGTGTGTTGTATTAAATGCTTCTTCTTTCATATTCCTTTTCTCCATAACCTTTATCCCCCAAATACTTCACTCCTAATCATAACCCGATCATCCCAGCTCCGTCACTTACCCTGGATCAGGGCTGCCTTTATTCTCTCAGGTTTGTGTACTTGCTCTAAAATGATCTTTCTGTATTTTATTTTTATTTCCTGAAAAAGCCTCCTTTAATCCTCCAAAGCTTTTCCACCTTTTACTGAATTACAGCATCAGGACATTTCGATTTGTTTCTTTTGCTCTGAATTGATGAACATTTAGATCATCTTGTGGGATTTCTTGGTGAGCGGTGATGATTGTGTTAAGATGTTCTTTTTATGTATATAATTATATAACATTATAATGCGTTACATTTAAGAGTTGGATTTCATTTATTGTAGTAAGTTAGAGAAGGTTTGGTTCATTTTCATAGTAAATGAACGGGTTATTGTGATCCTGATAATATTATTTGGGTCATTTGTGTGTAATGAGGACGCTAATGTAACTCCTATATATAAAATATGATATATTCCAGAGTAAATAGGACTTATTATGATAGCAGCTCTGAGTTTCTTAATGAACAGGAATGAGCTGAGTGAAACGCTGGATTAATGTTAGCTAACGGTTGATATAAAAACACTCAGACTGAGATCTCTCAGTAACAGCAGTTAAAAAGTCGTTTCCTGCCTCTTTCTTTGTATTTGCCATATATAAACTGTAGTGGAGTTGAGGAGATAAGCAGCATCCTTCACACTCCTTCGGTCGTTTATTTATCCTTGTGAACGTGTCTCTGTTTCCTGAGGAGATTCTGTATCTTATTTCCACAGAGATGGGTGGGAAGCTGACGGCGCAATAACAAAACAGCTGGAGAAAATGAAAGAATGAAGCGAGCAGAGGAACGGGGCCAGTGTTTGACTCAAAGCCGAGGAGAAAATCTGTCCGAAATTACACTTGGCTTTATTCCGTTACGAACAGCTCACTCAGGACAAATAAACGAGCAGATCTGCCGTGATTAGAGGAGACATGTGCACACCATGCTGAAATGATTTAACATAACATGTTTAATAAGGGACGCTCTTCCCTCAGGGGGGCGCTCTGATTAGGGAACTACGAGGATACGAGCACTTAACTTAACGGGTTCTGTCCCGGAACTTCAGCAGAGCAGAGAAACTTCACCGTCCCAAACATCACCGTTCTGCTTTACTCAGAAGCTCCAGAGCACGTCCCGAAATGTACCCAGAACAGGACCCCGGTCCATCACAGGGCAGGGTACGAGCACGGGGCACTGTTCCTCAGGAAAGACTGGGATATTACTTCTATCATGTCTTATCTTGTTTATCTCCGAAAAAAGGGCTTGTCTCTCTTTTTTACACACACACACACACACACACACACACACACACACACACACACACACACACACACACACAAACACCTACTCAATCAATCAATCACTTGAGCTGCTTCTCAGGCAATGAGGAGCCCTTGGTCCTTACTCACATTTGTATTTGTGTGGCTGCTGTGTAGATATAGAAGTACTAAAGAGGCAAAGCTGTTAACAGTAGTGGCACATGCAGGAGCTGTTTTACACTTAGGCTATGTGTAGGGTTCATGCACATATTCAGTTTATTTCATATAGGCCACCAGGAACATCACGTGTCAGACTGAGGCCGCCTGATGTCCGAACTAAAATCTGTCTGCAGAGTGTTTCCTGCTGTCTGATTTTTTTTACCTTTTAGTCTGGTCTGGTGAAGTGTCATGCATGCCCCATAAAACTGCTGTCTGCCTGTCTCTCTTACTCCCTCTCTGATACTCCTTTTTCTATTGAATAAGCTCTCATTATTGCGTAGAGCTCTTTTGCAAGCTGCTCAACACCAGCTTTCCTCTGATAATCCATCAACACACACATACACTCACCGGCTACTTTATTAAGAATTTTACTAAGAATTGCTTGGTCGGGCAATTATCAAGCCAATCTCCCATCAACAGCGTCCTGTGGTTAGAAACTGACACTGATGAAGGTCTAGAGGATGACCTACACAAATGTAATAACTTACAGCTTATTATGGTGACAATAATGTAGGCATGTCTAATATTCTGGACAGTAAGTACTAAATAAATAAACAGTTGCACTGCTACATCTGATGAACTCATGCTATCAACATAATGTCCTACCGTGTCACTGTCACTGTCATGTATTGGGAATGGTTTATAAGCCAAATTATATAAAGCAAGTGGTGGTCATGTGCCCTGTGCTAGTTAGAGATAGCTGGTTATGCTCCTAACTTTTTTTGAGCAATAAACAAAACATTTACAAAGTTTACGGTAAACAATGCACTGATGCACAATGATCCCACAGCACTGTGCACTGTCAGTAAAAAGTCCTGTCTGTTTGATATCCTCTGCACCACTACTGTAGGTCTTCAGCACAGCTAGAATTATGGTGAGACCCTGTTGTACATATGATGGTCATTGCCTTTTTGTATACAATAATGCTGCTTTTTAAATATATTCGTAACGGAATTTGAAGAGTTTCAGCCATGGTATGTGCAGTTGTGGCCAAAAGTTTTGACAATGGCACAAATGGTTTTAGAACCTTTTGTAAGATGTTTATATGGTATAATGAAGTACAATTATATGCATTCCATATGTTTATGGTTTTTACTTTTTGTTGACAAATACATCCATATTAAGCAAATGCTGTACCTCTTACAGTGTTGACCTTTCTTCTTTAGGACTGCTGGATATGAGCTTCTGGGCAAAATCTTGAGCAATTATAACACATTCTTGCCTAATCAGTGCATGGCACTGTTTTTAGGCAAAATTTGAGTGGTCTCAGGATGCTTCACTGTTGGTATGACACAGGACTTATGGTAGTGCTTGCCTTTTCTGTTCCGGATAACATTTTTCCCGGTGTTCTAAACAGTCAAGGGGCTTCATCAGAGGTAATAACTTCACCCCAGTACTCTGCAGTCCAATCCCAATACTTCCTGCAGAACTTCAGATAAGTGGCTTCTTTGCTGCCTTTTAGTAAACCATCCTCCAAAAGCCTTTGTCTCACTGTGGGTTCAGATGCACTCACGCCTATCAATATCGGTAATGGGCATAAAAAATGGTATCGAGCCAGCTCAAGTCTGGACTTGTATGAATGGAAGAAAATAGTGGATGAATGGGCTTAATTATATTAGGAAATATTAATATTTTGCTTCTTTTTTCATTGCGCCTTCTTTCAACAATTAAAGCTAATATACACACAAGGAACACTTTAAGGTACACCTGTTCAACTGCATGTTAATGCAAATATCTAATTAGTCATCAGTGCATTTAGCTATGTAGACATGGTTGAGGTTAATCCGAGCATCAGGCCACCTCTACTTCCAGTGAGTGGCAATTTGGCAATTTTCTGGGTGAAAATTCCTTGTTGGTTCCATAAGTCAGAGTAAAATTGCCAGACATGTTTGGGCTGATACTAAGGCAAAAGTAACTAAAATAACCACTCACTGCAATTGAAATATGCAAAAAGCACCTCTTAAAGCATAACACATTAGACTTTGAAGTAGATGGCCTTCAGAACATGCAACTGAGGCTACAATTTGTACTTACCCATTAAAATTTGGAAACAGAGCCTTGGAAAAAATGTTGCCTGGTCTAATGAGTTTCAATATCTGCTGTGGCATTCAGATCGTAGGGTCAAATTTTGACTTAAACAACATAAAAACGTATCCATTCTGCACTGCATCATCAGCTCAAGCTGGTGGCTAAGTTAATTAATTAATACTCTTAATGCCCACAATGCACTTTATTACATGTTAAAACATAAACTTATCTTGTTAAAAAATGCAGGTTCTTCCCTGAAAGAGATGGCGTCTAGATGGGAGAATATGTTGTTCTAGAACCTGAACATAGTTCTCTGTATTAATGGTGCCTTTCCAGACATGCAAGCTGCCCATGCCACAAGCACTCATGCTGCAGCCGCAAACCATCAGTGGAGAGTAGTGTGTGATGCCCAGTTATAAAATCGGGAATAAAAATAGAAAAAGATGTTTCTACATCGTGTACTGCTCTAACATTGCTAGTTTATTTGCAAGAATTTAAAGAACGTTTAAATGGTTTTTTTTCCCAGATACTGTTACCTGGTATTAAATGTTGAGCAATAGAACTTTTAACTTAAGAGCAAAATAGCGTTTATTAGTTTAGTTTATTAGTTTTCATTAAAAAAAAGACAGGGTGAAAACAGAGACGGTGCAATTATATCCTTAATAAACGGCCATTTAAGTTCCGCAGTTTGGCGACTCTTTTATCGTTAATTATTATATCATTTGCAAAAGAAGTGTTTTGCCATTATACTGGCCATCGGTCACCCTGCTTTCTAAGGGTGGGCATCAGCCATTAAAGGCTCATGTCGATTGACCCTGGGACCATGTGCTCCTTAATTGGGATAATTAACTGCTATGGAAAATGAATGAGTGAATCTAATTGTATGTGGCTTTCCACAGAGGGATTTTATCATTCAGACCGGTGACCCTACAGGCACAGGACGAGGGGGAGAGTCCGTGTTCTGGTCAGTACCACCTCATGTTGGTGTAGAAACTCTGCTTGGATGTAGAACATATTTAACCGACTGTCTTCTGGTGTCCTCAGTAAGCTGTTCGGGGACCAGGCAAGGTTCTTCGACGCCGAGAAGGTTCCCCGGATCAAGCACAAGAAGAAAGGGACGGTCTCGATGGTGAACAACGGCGCCGATCAGCACGCCTCTCAGGTTTTTGCCCCGTGAACGTACCGACGCTGTACAGTTGTTCTACACTTTTTTAGCCTGATAACGCTGTTCTACGTTTTGCGCTACAGTTCCTAATCACGACCGGGGAAAATCTGGACTACCTGGACGGCGTCCACACCGCGTTTGGGGAGGTGACGGAGGGCATGGACGTTTTGGCTAAAGTAAACGAGGCTTTCGTGGACACAGACTTCGTCCCTTATCAGGATATCAGGTCACATTTCAGGAGGACTCCTTTCTTTAATTCTGTAGACGCCAGACTGGACCCGCGTCAGTATTTTTGTTGCCGTACCGTGCAGGACTGTGTTATGTAGAGAGGAATGTGACCTCACGTACTGTACAAGCTCACGGGGCATTAAAACGGAGACGTTTACGATAAATTAGGCCAGACTTTTTTGATTGCTTGTTTCGCCGATCCGCCGACGATCATATTTGAAGAACATTTTGGGTATTTCTCAGATCCGCCGCAGCACCAGTGGTTGAAATTCGGGGGGGAAAAAAACACTTATAATTAAAAAAAAAAAAAACTTTTCAGCACTCAGGTGGAGAGCCAACCGTTTTCTTCTGT
>JAUZSV010357666.1:0-11400 GCA_034780495.1 Parotocinclus cesarpintoi | reverse complement strand
GTTGTCTTGACCACGCTTGCATGTCTAAGTGCACCAAGTTGCTGCCATGTGATTGACTGAATAGATTTTTGCATGAAAGAGCAGGTAAACAAATGTACCTAATAAAGTGGCCAATGAGTGTGTATGTACAAATAAACAAGATTGTTTTTGTGCAGTAGAGTAAAAATCTGAGCACCACCTTCTCCCTCTTCCTGCCAGTGCCATTTTTAATATTAAATTACTACTGACAGCATCTTAGTCACTCTTGTATAACTTTTTTGTTTAGTGATAGTTTACTTGATTTAATAAATTTGGTATAACTATATACACCACCTGTTTACTTTAAGTAAAATTAATTATCTCTCTATAAGTTTTCAAAATGACTGACCTGTTACTTGAATGAACCTTTAATCACAATTCTCTACATTCTACACTCCTCAGAAAAATTACTGGATATTTTAAAATGAATATGAAAACGATCCCACAAGAACTCCTAGACAATCTGATCCTGTCTATGTCTGATCCTTGTCATTGTGTTTGGCAGTCTTAGGTGATCAAACACCCTACTGAACAGTCAAAGTGTGACAATCTCATCCACTTTGACATTCTTCTTTTCACCTCCATAAATACTTTATACCGATAAATGAGTTTGCACCTTATTTGCATAATCGAAACAATTTCTTTTGACTTTTCATTTGCTTTTCTAATGATCTTATTTTATGAAATCAAGTCAAATGTTTTTTTTTTTAATCGCTTCACTCACTTTGAAATATTTTTAATTATTGTGGGCAGTGTATTAGGCATTTACAGGATCAGTCAAAAGGTACAGGACATAGGAGGAGGATTTTATTTCAGAAGCAAAATGGAAAATGACATACCCTAGCAAGTAGTGGGTGAGGGGGTCTATGTCCAAATAATGATCACCATCCTGAAAGCCCAATACTGGATAAAGGGCAATTCTTTCCAATGGTCATGTAGCATATCAAAGAAAACTGGATTGTCTCAGAAATAGATTGCCACAAACAGATTTGCAATGTCTTTCGTGGTTTAAAAGTTATCAATACAGAAACTACAAATCTTTTATTGTCCGCCACAGGTAACTGAAAATGGAACTAACAATTCTAAGTCACAGACAAATTCCAAGAAAGCAGGACTGTGAATGGCAAGCCACGTATTGGTCGTCAGAAGAACCGCAACCAACAGAGATCTCTCTAAATGGTTTTGGCAACCTATGTGAAAAGTCCACGATGCAATGTCCTGTGACTTTTGACTGACTGTGTCCTGTTTATTTTTGATTCACCCTGTGTAAAGGTACTAGCCTAAAAGGAACAGAAGGGCATAGAATTTCCAGTAACCTCATCTACAATTTCACATATCATGCTGATAACATGCCTAGAATACAAGGTAACTTCGTTTTTGTTACGATAATTATGTGCATACGTTATAATAACATCAACTGAAATAAAGCACAAAAATGTGGGGACAGGCAAGCCTCACGCTTAGTCCAAACCTGAACAATAACCAGGTTACCTTTACAGGTAGTGGCCCAGCTTTCTGTCATATACACAAGCAACTACGACAGTGTAAGCTTTTACTATAAGTTGCACACTCTCAGCTTGCCATGAAAGCTCTGTTACACAAAAATAGAACCCATATACAACAGATTTGGTGGAATAAACATTTCAAACATTTGGGTTGTTTATTCTTCCTAATTAGCACTGCGTTCTTATGGTGATTTGTTACCGAAGGAAAACACTATGGGTCTGCATTTCATTTAAAAAACAATTTCATTCTCAGCTTAAAAGGGCAAGAGCTGATTAAATTCTGCAGTTCTTACTTTTCTGCTCACTGTTATATTTTTTAATCAGAAGCCTCACCAGATTGTCCATTAGTATCATATAGTATCATATAAATGCTTTTGAGCAACTGGCTACTTTTCCAGGAATTGCATTACATCTAGTGCCAGTGCATTGTCATATTAGCCTTAGTATTTTTTTAACTCTCAGTTACACCGTTCACACCAGTGCACCAATATTTAAGGGATTAGAGAGGGGCTTACACTGAGCACGCTCTCCACAGCGTTGCATCCTTCCTTGCCCAGCATGGACTTGTATGGGTAAAGCCTCTGGACCAGCTGCTGAGTGGAAAGCATTGGAAACAAATCCTGCGACAACAACATAAGCTTATCAGCCTCTACTTCATGAATGAATTCTTATATTTCACAACTTTATCAGAAGTTAGTAATGCACCAAAACTAAATTCCAGGCCAAAACGCCTTAAATTGTGTGTGTATGTGTATGCCCCTTTACGTTCAGTAAAACAGGTTGAGGCTGCATTTTGACTGGACATATTTATTCTTCTGTAGTGGAAATACAGGGTATTTTCACTTGACAACTGCATGCAAACGATACGCAGAGATACCACAGAAAAAAATGGAATGCTACCACCTACACAGTGTCCATCAACAAACAAAAAATTAGGACATTGTGAGTTTGTTTTTGCTTTAGCTATGTAAAACATGACTAAAACGACTAGTGATGAATGAGCAGTTGTTTAGGGCCACAACACCAACAGTTAAAATACATTTTTGTATTTTATTACAATGATTAAGACCTCAGTCACTACAGAGAATGGACGTTGATCAGGTGCTTATTCAATGGCTTGTACCTTTATTTATGTATGAGCAAGTCAATTCGGGGTGGTGAGGAGCTGGTTCCTACACTGCTCACAAAAATTAGGGGATATTTCATTTTGAAGAATCCCCTATTTTTTGTGAGCAGTATAGCAGGACTGAGCACATGGAGGAAATTGACCTAGACCAATCGATCGAAGCTCGCACACCATCACTCACAGTAGGACAGTTTAGAGACGCCAGTTGCACAATCTGTGAGGCGACAGTGCTAAACACTGTCATTGCACTGTGTATTTTCAGAAACAAATAAATCAAATTTCATTATCACTAAATCTAACAAACAATGATTATAGATCTCTTGTCTAAGGTCCTTGGAGAACAAGATAATTTCCCACAGATTTTCTCTTTTCAGTTCAGCCCTGCACGGCCAGCTTTGATCCTACTTCTTCTGCAGTTGCTTCAATATACTGCCCACAAAAATTAGGGAATATTACATTTTGAAGTGACCCCTAATTTTTGTGAGCAGTGTACATCATCTGCTACCAAAACTTTTTTGTCGGAAGCAATCAGGTGTAGCTGCTGATTGAATTGATTTCTAAATCGTTTAAATATTTAACCTTTCCCAGTCCAACACTGTTTCTTCTACACCTGAAAGTCTTGTCTTTAACCAATTTCAGACAAAAATCTTCAATTGTCAAAATAACGGTGCATCACTATTTAGAACAGCTGACTCACTAGCACTTTGACAGCTGCTGGTAGATTGTCCACAGGGAAGTCAGGAAGACCCAGATTGACAGATTCTTGTGAGCAAAGTGTAGTAGCGCATGATAAAAGTTGAGACACTCTGATGAGAAAAAATGTAAACATTAAGGTTGCATTATTATGCTGGGACAATTACATTACGTAGCAAATGTCTCCATACCTTTCAGCTGGCACATTTGGTCCAAGGCAATACAGAATTTCAAGCTGGTCCTAAGACAAAACAAGTAAATCCAGCACTGTGAGACTTTTACTGACATTCTAAGCAGTAAACAATAGAGTGTGACTCTAGTACCTTGAAGGGCAGATAGTAGACGTCTCTAGCCTGAAAGCGGGATCGTAAGGGTGGATCCAGGGGGTTGCCTTTGTACCGAGGCACAGGCAGACCAAGAGCAATAACCCGAAAGTCCTCACTCACTCGCACAATCTTCCAGTGATCTAGTTCTTCTTTGGTGTGCTCCTATGAGACATTAATAGAGCAAGGGACCTTTACTTTGCATATATGAAAGAAGGATAACTGAAATTGTTGTAACTACTCCGTGCTTATTTTAATACTGGTAAGGTTTTAGGCTATACTGTTAAAGCCCCCCAAGCCGACCTGTGCTCACATTGCACTTAAACCTTCAGGGCCAGCACATGCTTACAAAATAATACTTGTGGACTTTATGGCTGTACTTATCGTGTGGCTTTTTTTAGTTCTTTTTGCCTAATTAAAAAGATTTTATTACATAGGCAGCTGACTTTGTGTTCCATAACCTGTGCACAGTTCGTAATCCCACTACAGGCGTACTGTACCCAAGTCCAACTGAATCGTGCCTGAGCACAGTTCAGCATAGAACACCCAGCGACAGTACAGAGATCAAACTAGTTATACAGCCTAGTGTAATACGCCCTCATACGTCCACTTGAACAACTCCTTATGGCTATAAAAATATATTGTTGCTGGCACAGGTTAATCATCACGGTCATATTTTCCCAATTCAAATAAAGACTTACGTGCGACATCATTTTTGACCGAAATTAGCCAAGAATAGCCAAGAACAGGACTAGATTTCCACAAACTGTTTTTTTCCTAAAAACTAGAGGGGAAAAAGAGCTGTCAAGCTGTTAGCAGTTAGACCTGTAGCAGTTTGTCGTAGCGCTGGGCAGCCATGAGAAAGCGTCCGTCCTCTAACTGCATCTCACGGTTCTCCAGCAGGTTGTTAAGGACAGGCAGGACGTTCCTCTCTGCCTTCTCTAGCCCCTCCAGAACCAAAATCCGGCCCTCAGTCGCTGCTCTGACGGCACACTGCACAGAGAAGACAGCAAGTTCAGCCTCTTTAGACAAAAGCTTAGCATAAAGCAATGCAATTTTATTGTAGCACATACTCTATTGGTAAAAAAAAAACATTTTGAATATCTTGTCCAGTTTTAATGATATTTACAAAGTTAATTGTCGCAGTGACAATTAAGGATTTGATTTCTTGAACAAAACTGCGCTTTTCTCCATATACCTGGAACACCCTCAAGGCTAGGGCTGCCATGATTAGTCGACTAGTCATGATTATGTCGACTAATAAAATAGTCGACGACTTTTTTTTTCTACAAACTGCTGCGTCAGTTTCCACTGCTGCTTCTGCCTTTCTGTCCTTGACGCACATGCGCAGTAGTGGTAGGCAGTGGACGACATTCCAGGACGTTATACAGACAGGCTCTGGTATCATGGCTACCTGGCTACGGAACTCAAACGCAAGGCAGAACTTGCCTTCCACGGTGGCACAACCGCGGTGCACGAGCACCTGAAAAGGAACTGTGTTGTGGCTGATTGTGACAATGATGAAGAGGGACCGACATCACGGTAAATGGATAGTTAGCTGCTAAAATTTGCGTAAACAGAGCGTTAACCTAGTACTTACTCAACTTGATAGCTGTAAAAATTAACATTAGTGATGCCGCTTTGTTTCATTAGCCTTAGCACGCATTCATGTGTTTTCTGTAACGTTATAACAGTGATGTGTTTGAATAAAATGCTAATGTTTTCTAACGTTACGTTTCAGTAGTTCCTCAGTTGTTTTTATTTTTAGTTAACATATAGCTGAAATCTAATGATGGTTGTGCGATAAGCTGCATGTTGTATATTCAATTAACGTATGATCCGATTAGTCGACTAATCATAAAAAAATAATCGATGATTAGTCGACTATAAAAATAATCGTTTGTGGAAGCCCTACTTGAGGCATTCTGGAAATCATATATTCTTGCCTCGCATCTTCTCATCTCCCTTCTTAGGTAGTTTTGACATAATCTGGGGTATCATTGTCTTGTTGTAGGATAAGCCCCTGACCAATAAGGAAAAGGGGTAGGTTGTTGCAATGCTGTGCAAGTAGTTTTTGTTCAGGGTGCCTTTTTGTAACCAATACAAAGCAAAGTATTACATGCTGTACTGCAACACTGTAAAAATACTGTATAAAAGTTTTTATGTTCTATGTTCTATGACTGTGTTTAGACAGACTCTTGTTTTTTGGTATCCTAAATGTTCTTTGAACTTTTGCACTACTATTATTTTTTGCATTAACTTAGCAAATTCTACATATTTTATTTATTATATTTTCTTCAAATAAGTTCTCGTAATTTGTATATTTAATGTTTATTGAAGCAGAGCTGTATGATGTATGTGGAAGCTCTGGAAAAAAAGATCAGCAGTTAATTGCGAAGGCGTCTTGGCTTGCCAAGGATCCTAAGCAGTGCTGCCTTGTACGGGTCCACCAAAACCCTATAGCTCCCCCTTAGTGGCCTCACAGAATAGTTTGTGGTGACACATAAAAGATAGGTCATGAGTTACAGAGACTTTAGGGACCCCAAGGTGGCAACAGCTGGCGTTGAAGTCCGCACAGGCATGAAGTGGAGTGGTGCCAGAGAGCTACAGGCAGTGGAGGCAAGGCTTAGGCAGAAAGCCTTTGTTGGGAAGAGTGCGAACAGGGCTGGGCTACTTTCCAGGTAGCCAGATGGAAGGAGTGACAACATCTCCTCCAGGAGGAGGTGTGTGCATGTGTAAAGGAGGTGAGAGACAATAAGATGCTGGGACTTCATCAGCAGGAAGCCTGGACAAGGTGGAAGAAGATACTGTAACAGAAGATCTCATGGACAGATCTCTGGCGGGTTGACAGCTACTGCATCAGATTCCTAGTCCAAGCAATCAACAACACCTTGCCAAGCCCAGCAAACCTTTAGACCAGGGGCAAGATTGAGACACCATCCTGTCCCCTGTGTGCTGGGAGGTAATAATTTCATCACCTCCTCATCAGCTGTCCTAAAGCCTTGGCCTTGGTTGCTATCATTGGTGCCACAAACAGGTACTAAAAAAATTTGTGAAAGCTGTGACCACAGTGATTCACTTCAGCAGATACTACTACAGGAAGAAACATATTCCTTTGCTGAATGATGGAGAGAAGCCTGCTTCCCACATTCCTAGTTTTGAGAGTGGACATGGGTACTAAAAAAACTAACATCACCCAGACAAGACTGCACCTGAACTTGATCATCTACTCAGATGCCACCAAGCAGGAAATCATGTCAGAGCTGACTGTGCCATAACAAGAGCACATGGATTAGGCACATGAGAAGAAGTAGGTGAAATACCAAGATCTGGTAGAGGACTGCCGGCGGTTTGCTAGCCGTTAAACCGGCATAGCTCTACTTAGAGCTAGGCGTGATCTGAGATGTTAAGAGGGAAGCCCATGGATTGGTAATGATGGGATGCAATCTGGGACTTCATTAACCACGGATGGGTCATCTGAGTGAAGGGGTCAGATGTTGAAAGACCCAACACCCCTGATGATCCCAGGTACATCACTAATGATGCATCCCAGCACATCCTAGACATGTAATTAAGCAAACCAAACCATTTCTATAAATGTATTAAGTAGGTAACTTTAAAGTTCATTCTCACATCCTACTGCCGTCAAATTTCTTTCTTTTAACATTAAGGGTTTTTTTTTCCACTTGCTCAATTACTACTTTAGGCCTTGATATTTGTAAAGCTGCTTCGAGACAACACTCCAATTCAAAGAAGCACCATAGACATAAATTTAACTTCAACCTCTCACGATACCCTTTACCTTTGTACCTGTTTACATTATTCCCTCCGTTTACACTTCAATAAAACTGAAAAAATGTGTTTTTACTTTTGACAAGTAGTGTAAACCACTCCTCATATCATTTCTCAACATCAAATAAAACAAAGATCAACCACAAATCCATAAAAAGCACCTTTAAAGCCTTAGATATTACAGTATATTACTAACTAATAAAATCACCTTCAAAGAACTGGAACACAGTAGCTGCAACACCTAGATCTAAATATAGGAGAAATCTTCACCGCAGCATTGTTTATAAATGTGTAAGCTATTATCCCCCATCCCAACATGGCATTTCTGTTTCAGCTGAGTTTGTGTGGGTAGAATAATCAGATCTCTTCAGTTATGAAAGATGCAACCATGCAAACGTGTGTGCGAGAATCAAAGTCTTGACGTCAAAAGCAGGAAATCCTAGGATACTCCGGTGACCACAAACAAGTTTCCATATAATTAGGTTAGCATGTAAGTATATGCCCATTTGTGTGGGAACCATGCCTATGAAAGTACAGCCAGATGCTTTAAATTTAACTCTGGATACATTTATATCACAGACTCTGTAATCACAAAATGACTAGAAAGGGTAGCGACACAGGATATAGAGGTCAGCTAAAGCCACTCAAGCCACGCACCATGTTTATCAATGAGAAAGCAAGTCCTCAAATGGTCCTTCATCTGCTCTACATTTTTAAGAGACTTTAAGTTACATCTTTAAACAGCCATAAAGAGCAATAGAAGAAACAGTCATGGCCTCGAAAAGACCTGGTATTTGAATTCCTGCACAGTACATGTCTCCCTTTTACCTTGTGATCATGGAATTTCTGAATGCTGAGTACATTATGTCACCTTTGTAAACAATCTGAACAGCTTGGTACTTTCCTGCACTGCAGCTACTTGGCCAGATGTTTAATGATGTCAAGATTCCTTCTGAAACGTACCAAAGTAAACTGGAGTTACACCAAAGCCCAATATTGAGGTATTATATTTGCTGCTAAATGTTTTTTTCTGTTTAATTTGGTCTTTTGTAGTGTGATTTAATAAACCATGTCTTTAAATCTACCTAACTCTTTCAACATGCTTCATCATTCAGCTAAATAATCTATAGCAAAAAACTTTAATCATTTCTAATAGTGAGATTCCTAGTAACCTGTTGACTGGTAATGCATAACATCATACAATGTGAAACTCGGTTTAAAAAAAGTTTAAAATATATATACAATAAGTTTGTAAATGGTGCTACTTTTTCATTCAAAGCAGCACTGGGTTGTTTTGCTTCTCAATTTGTAAAAGAAACCACTTTTAGATTCCTTTGTTACTGGATCTGTTTTCAGCAAAATATATACATCAAAAGAGCAATTTCACTCCTAGTAAATGTTAAACTTAACCATGATGTCACTACACACTGTAACAATGCTCCTGCCTTATACTGGCTACTCAATCACACAAAAACATGTCATAATAGAAAATACTCATAGCAACAACATTTTTCTGACTAATTATTTTTCCAACAATGGCATGTTTGGATCACACTACCTGAATTCAAATGAATTTAAATAAAGCAGACACCAGAGATGAGATTTGTGAACAATTAGTGTAGGGATCAAAGGATTGAACTCAGCCCATTCTGAAATTGAGCATGAATGCATTCTGTTAACAGGTTTAAATCAGTAATTGTACTCTATATTGAGATACAATTAAAATGGTAAGCAGCTGCTTCAAGTTGTGTAAGAGAAATAAATAATGCACCAAATGTTAACAAAAATGAGTGTAGTTTAAAAAACTGCTTTGTCGTTCCTACACTGGACGAGTCAGTGCAGACACTGCATGTGCAGATCAACTGCAAAAATCGTTTTAATGGGGGTTTTTTTGGCTCAATAATTTGGAATTTGTCACTCGTCCATACATTTAGAAACGTCAGTTCATCAACTTGTACTAATATTTAAGAGACTACTGCCTGAGAAACTTGAAAAAGCATTCATTTCCAGAACAGGTACTGTAATATCACCTTTTAAAACTTTAAGTAAATAAATCCGGAATGGGGCTACCGGCAGAAAGTCACAGAAAGTAAAAAAATATATATTCACGTCGCTTGTAGTGTTAAGCGGAGTACAGAATTTTTACATTTGCATTACATTTACAGCATGTAGCAGATGCCCTTATCCAGAGCGACTTACAATTCATACAGTCTTACAATTCAAGGAATTGTAGGTTAAGGGCCTTGCTCAGGGGCCCAACTGTGGCAGAGGAGGAATTTTTAGTTAAAGCAAAATAAGAAAACAAAACATCAAAGTATAACACATAATATTAATAATTATATTAATCATAATCTGGCAGTATACGTATCCATTCTCACGTGCACGCACGCGCACACAGACCCAGAGAGAGAAAGGAAACAGACCAGAACAGGGATCAAACTCACAACATACTTGCTGTGAGGAGACGGTGCTACTCACTGGGCCAAATTTATGTCGTAACAAAATAAATACAAAAATAAAAGTCAACAGACACAACTGAAACATGAATTAATTGTGTCAGTTACATTTAAAAAACCTAATCCATATGTTAATATGTGAATAATTAAGGGATTTAGTATATATTGCTAATCCATCCATCCATCCATTTTCTGCTTAATCCACACGGGGTCGCGAGTCAGCCAGTGCTCACCTGGCTACCCTGGGCAGAAACCCTAGACGGGGTGGCAATCCATCATAAGGCACACACACTAAGGGCCACTTTTTGGAGACACCAATTAACCTATCACACGTGTCTTTGCCGTGTGGGAGGAAACCGGAGTACCCGGAGTAAACCCACACAGACACGAGAAGGACATGCAGACTCCACACAGAAAGGACCCAGGGCACTCCACCCTGGGATTGAACTCAGAACCTTCTTGCTGTGGTGCAGCGGTGCTACCCAACGAACCACCCATTATATGTTGATCAAACATCACCAATTATTATACGAATCAACATAAAATGAGAGTTAAGATAAACATTATCTGAACATGTATTATTTCCCATATCCATGCCATTTAATGAACAACTGATATGTCAAGGGTTTATATTTAACATTTGGAAGAGATATAATGACACTTTTAATCACTGATTACATAAAATAAAGGCGCTTACTATTACTTTGCACTTGCCTGGTCTATATAGAATGCGGTTCCTGAACGAATTTCTCTGCGCTGCTTGAGATCCGTCTCAGTTGTGTCCCTGGATAGAGCCACGTATTCAACCTCTCGCTTTGTAAGCTCCTAGAGTGGGATCAACAAGGAGTAAATTTCAAGATACTGTTTACACACTTGATATTAAGGTCACGGTAAAAGAAAGGACAAAATAAGTATTTGTGAATTTACCAGATACTGCATGGCAATGGAGCGGCGCAATGGGCCAGGTGGACCTATAAGAAACACATCCTGACCGAGCAGGTCTTTCTGCATAATCCACCGGAGGTGCTGAGCAACTGCCTGTGGCATGGACTCAGTCACTGCAGGAGATACCATTTATCATAATCACAAGCAAATCGCACAGAGATTGTGAACCTATTGACCTCATTAAACCTAACACATGGCCTAAAATCTACAGTATCCAGTAGTATTTTTGAAAAATCCCAAAAGGTTGTTTGGGTATCTTACAGGGGTTAGACAATGAAACTGAAACACCTGTCATTTTAGTGTGGGAGGTTTGTGATCAAGAGCCACAGTATCCAGGGTAATGTCAGCATACCACCAAGAAGGACGAACCACATCCACTGTCTGAAAGGGATGTTCGGGTGCTAACCCGGTTTGTATCAAAAAAACATAAAACCACGGCTAACCAAATCACGGCAGAATTAAATGTGCACCTCATCTCTCCTGTTTCCACCAGAATATCACCAGGGTCAATATACACGGCTGGGCTGCTATAGCCAAACCTT
>JAUZSV010357566.1:0-11400 GCA_034780495.1 Parotocinclus cesarpintoi | reverse complement strand
GAAACCCGTTTGGAAATGCTGGTCTTGACATTAAACCCACTTAATATTGAGTCATCCAAAAGCACAAAAAGTTAACCAAACTGGAGAAAAACAGAAACGGGACTTAACACGAGTCCAAAGCTAACTTAACAGGTTTCATATTCAAATTACTTTAATATCTTTAAGTACACTTGTGTGTCTATTTTAATCCAGTGCAGACCATGACTAGGGGAATTAGAGCTAGTTAAGGGAAAATAATGATGAAATAATTTAAATTCACTCATAGTGAAATGCCTGGATATCGGTTTCCAATTTTAACTCGTTAGCTAGAGAAGGCTCTGTACATTGCAGGTGGCAAAATGCTCAAGGTCTACTTGTTGCGTCGGTTTCGATTTGAATTGTTGGCATTTTTCAAACTCACCAGTGAGGTGGCTCGGCTCAGTGGCATGTCATTAATGAAACGTAATGAATATGTAACATGTCGTTTGGCTGGAGTGTGTGCGCGCACGCATCGAGTGGAGATGCGCCCATGGAGGAGTCCCTAAGGCAGTGTGTGTTTGTGTGTATCTGAGTGTGGAGGGAGTAGGGGGTACGCTACGCTGTCTGCACTTCTTGTCAGACAAAAGCGAGGTTGAGGGCCAGTGAGATGCAGCCAGCAGGGCAACAGATGTCTGCTGGGGCCACAGGGAAACGGCAACTGGTGTTCTCCTCCTGCTTCTGCCACGCTGCTAAATAGAGCCGCCTGCTACATATGCTCTCCCCCCTCAGGCTCACGTGACAAAGGGAAACCTCGTTCTAACTTGTGACGCGCCAAGCCGATACTCTGGATCTGAACATCACCGACTCTGAACTTTCTAAACAAGGCACATATCAGACAGATGTGTCCGATACAGATTCACTAGCTTCTGTGTACTTAATATAGCTGCTTAATAGCAGGTCAACTTAAAACAATTTTAATAACTTTAATGTAAAATCTAATACTTAGGTTAACCTTAGTGTAAACATTATTTTCACTCTTATTAAGATCAGGTTTTCTTTTCTTTTTTTTGGCTTTAGTTACAGCCTCATGTTGGAGATGATGAGGTATATAAAGTTTGTTTGTTTTTTAAAGTACTGACATGGGGTCAGTACTCTGTAATCGTGAATTCTGGAATCAGAAGAGAAAAAGTGGGATTGGTGCATCCTTCCTTTTAAGGCCACAGACCTACCCCCTAGTTACTTCCCTAAATGTTGGAGTACTATTACTATATTGCAATCATTCCAACAAGTAAAATTATTCATATTCAAATTACAATTTTCATTTGGCCCTGGAAACTCCTTTCCGTTGGACCAGTTCCCTGGACACAGAACAGCCCCAGCCATGGACTAAATTGACATGTCAATGGTACAGATGGAACTCCAGTACTGGAAGTTGTAACATTCGGTACATAACAAATGCTGTTAAAAAGGTTGCAACCAAAATGTCAAAGAACAAACAATGTTGGTTTTCGCGAAGTAGTTCAATAACATCTCTACAGAATCCTGAGTCACATTTAAACAGACATTTTCAAATGCACACATCAGGCAATGTCAGAGTACAATATGCAAGGTGCAATAAACCACCTGCAACTCAAGATAACCACATGGTTAATATATTATACAATACAAAGCGCTGTGCAAGGAAATTATGTCAACTCTGTAAACAGTGAGCTGAACATTTTTAATGCTGCACTCGGAAAAAAACAGAGAGAGAAAGCATTCTCACCTGCACAAGTTAGGACCAAAATACCCTAACAGTGCAATTCTAATGCACTATTCAAATTAAATTCACACACCAACAGAAATGAAACCAGCAGGTAGCAATTACAGTTAAATGCACTTACCACCAGCCAGTATGGATAGTCTTCAGCATCCACTGGGAAATTCCTTAAAAAGTGCTCTTAAAAGTGAAGAAAACCAGCCTGCCTCAGAGGATTGTCTCATACAAACAAGGTTCCTGTCAGTGCACTTCTGCTTTGCCCCAAATAAAAACCGAAACAGGAGTAAAGTTCCAAGCTCGTAGTTCAACGGGCCTCCAAATGCCCGGCTCGACTGAAGCAGAGGCTCTGCATCATAGATCGTTTTTTTCTGCAGAAGGCAGCTTAAACAATGAGAGCTGGAGCAGATGGAGGTACAATGTCTACCATTCCCCCATTAGAGAGTCGCTGCCCATGGACCAATGAGAGCGCTTCAGGATCACAATGGAACACACACACACTCAAACTGGGGGAGCGTGCAGATAAGCCACTGGCTGTCATTCCAAAAGGTCTTTCCTCGTACAGCCCATGAATCAACGAGGGGTGTGTGGCCAACAATGGAGCCACACAAAAGAGGGCCTGAACAGGCAGCTGCAGCACGAGGCCTCAGCCATTAGGGAGCAGGCCGGCAGTGAGAAACACCTGGCTAGTTGAGGGACTACAGTGGCTCACCCTCCTTTGTATTTTTTCTTTGACTGGAGGCTTGGTTGGGGGGGGGGGGCTGGGTCACAGCCAAACAATGGGCCAAATTATGTTAAAAGCACTGCGTGCTGCTTAGAAAAAGAGAGCTGGGGAGAGAAAGGCAGAATGAAGGACAGGGAAAGTGTGTGTGCTGGGGGGTGCTCAACAGGGTCGAAGTGTGTCTGTGTGGTAGAGGGCATCTGAACAACCGCACACAATAAGTGTTTCACTAGTTATAGGGAAGAAAGGCATCCTCATTGTTGAGACACACTTCCACAAAATGCTGTTTTAGAAAGGAGGCCATTATGACAAGCAAGGCAGTGGACCACACCAGTTTGAGTCATCAGGGGCCTTATAGCGAAAGTCAAACACTTACATATTGTATTTCCTCCCTTAAAATGTCATCCCCCTCTCAGTGGAAAGTTCATACCCCAAGCTTTGCATTTGCCAACAAAAAATAAGCATGAGCTGATTACAGATCGAACGTGCAACTTATAGAAACAAGCCTGAACTCTACAGAAGGCTCTACTGGAACAAAATCTAAGAAATTTGACAGTTATCCAATAGTTTTTCAGTATATCTGTTTGTGTATTAGTAGACAGCTTCATCCAGGAAAACTAAATCTGTATATCTAGTTCTGTATTAGCAGCTCCAGACTTCTAGTTAACCATGGACACAGCTGGAATAAAGTTACAAAAAACATTTGTGGTTAATTTGCTTAATCTCAAACCAAAAAAATTAAAACATTTCATTGAATTAAATGTAATTCACATAAAAATAATTTATTTTTTTTTTAGCACAAGCACAAAAGCATCCCAAATTTTGTGCACTTTTTTCTCATCTGGCCACAAAACAAGGTTTCAGTTAGCCTATGGTTAACTTCTGCTGGGCAAGTGTAAAGGTGTGACCGACTTTGACATGGGAAAAGGAAAAATGATGCACAAAATAATGATGAATAAAATCCCAGCACTGCAATGACACTGATAAGGTGGTGGTGTTCTGCAGCTCGTACCTTACGAGAAACAAGCTTGGTTCCACTGGATTTTTGAATTACATATAAATAAAAACTTATATCTTCACTCAGAAATTAACTTAAGACTGAATGTGCACATAGATATTTCATGAATGTAAAAATTTCAAAAGCACTGTTTGTGGTTTTTACCTACATAATTTGTTCTGTTCTTGGGTTATTTCTACTTGCACGAGGTAATGTCTACTAAGAAAAACACAAAGAACTTCCATAAGTCTCTCTGGATAAGGAAGTCAGCTAAAAGTTTTGAATATATACCAGCACAAAAATAAAAATAAAAAATATCTGCAATGCCATCATTTACCTTGTGTGTTGCACTTTCCTTACACTGCTTAACACTATCTGTAAGTGACAACGTGAGCATACTGAAACTTCAGGACTAAATGCAGTTGGTGAGTATTTGAGTTTAATTAGTAGGTAGGAATTTATCTAAGAAGCAAGAATACAGCGTTTTTCTAACTGCTTCTAAGCCCCGCCAGCACACAATAAGTATTGTTGCTTGATTGTCCAAACAAAATATGGAATTACTTCCAAATAAGGCAAGGCAAATAAAAAGGGACAACCTATGGACCTAACAGAACAGGTGTGCAAACATTACTAAAACACTAGTTAAGCCCAAAGATGCAAACAACTATTCTTGCCAAACATTGTCCATCTGATGAAACATGTTTGTTTATTGCCATTTCAGCAGAACAGACAAGGTAACATCTATACACAAGATTATCTTGAGACTAGTCATATATACACATATATAATTAATGTAACACACACGTCTTTGAAATGTGGGAACTGTGTGTGTCTTACTCTTAACTAACTTTATCGAATGCTAATACAGATGATGTTGTGCTTAACATATATGCATTTTAACAATATCTAAACATACACCAAATGTACTCCTTGACGTTGCATTTACTTGTTATACAAGAAAACTCTTTCCCCATGATTAAATTATATTTACTAAATAAGCCAAGTTAATTCTCATCAGCTAAAAGTTATGATTCTGCCATCAATGACTGCAGTCACAGCACGGTATATATGATTTATGTGACATTTTGTTTTAATCCAACAGTTCACTTTGCTGACAAAAATGTAAAAGATTGTGTTGACAAGCTATGAATGTTCTCAATAACTGCAAATAGTATGCATTACATTGCAAAATTGTTTAATTAAGTCTTCAAATAGTCAACCCAAACAAGTGCAGGCAGGACCATTATCAGTAGGATCGATCACATTTTCAGAACAACAAACACAAAGGCTTAAATATGCTGGATCCATGTTGCCAGTGATGCCGGTTAGACTGGCCAAGCTGCTTTACTCATGGTGACTTTATAATTGATCCTCAGCTGCTGAGCCGCTCCTAAGGGTCAGCTAAGTGACGACCATCTGTTTGGTGGGCCAATGTAAACAGGTGCCATCATGACACCAACTGCTAAAGGTTATCAAATGCTCCGTGCTGGTTCATTCAGGCCTGGTGTTTGCTGATATAGCACAAATGTTTAAACATGTTTCCTAAACGTAATTCTTCTTATCACAATCATCTATTTATTTCTGGATATAAAATACTCCATCAAGCAAAACATATTCAGAGACAAACAAATAAAATATTTTACCAAGAACTAACAATAGCTCAAAAACTGACCAAATGTAGTTGAAAATATTTCAAGACATTGCAAAAGTCATCATCTCTATCCATCCACTACATCACACACTGTAAGCAAATCACAAAAACAAATGTTGTTGTGTTTTTGTTATTATTTCCTTCTTTGAAGCTGAGAGCACTCGAGTTATAGCAGAAATCCAAATCCAAATCATACTCAAGGGCATTCCTGCTGTGTTACTTACAGTCCAAGCCCTAAGGACAAAGCAGTTTAAGTGTTATCTGTGCTGTGTTGTTAAGTGTTGTTTCACTGAAATTGACCAACGTTTGAATTTTGTTTTATTTTGATAGACCTAATACACACTGCACATTGAATATAGTTAAATGCTATTCTTCAAACATATTTGCATTGCAACACTGTACATTTACCAAAATCACCTGCGATGATTAGAACTAACTTTTTCTGGTTTTGGCTCCATTACATTTATCTGTGTTCTTCTTGTTACATCTCCTGTGGCTAAATCCCAATATGAACTAAAAATTAGAGATGTAATCACTCATTCGGAGGGTGCCTAGCACCAGGTGATTTTCAGTGTGACATATCCTGCCAATCACCAATTCTGTGCCAGCCACATTTACAATACAGTGTACACTACAGGTACAAACACAGCAATACATGACCGGCACTGTGCTTTAGCAAACTTTAATTCAGAATTCAGTTCATGTGTATACAAAGCTTTTTAGGGATCAATTTCAGTCACAGACATGTCTTTAGCATGGACATTAAGAAGACAACAAGCTGGCTTTTTGCAACACATGCCTGGTAAAAGTACGCCATCAGCATCTGCATTAGGTCTAAATCAAGGTGCATTGTTTTAATTTGTTTTACCTGGTACACTTGTTTGGAAAAACTTTGTTTTGGAAAATTGTGCTCTATCCTTTGAAATATTTATGTAGGCTGTCATTTATAACTCTTAGAAACAATATTGTAATTGATCTAACTCAGAATTGGCCAATCAACGTAATCTGACAAGAAAATTGTAATTGACAGTTTAGGACTGCGCAACTCCACCCATTTGAGAGGTGCTATTCTTCATTTTATACATTTCTTTAAATAATAATAAAATAATGCATGTAAAAAAACTCACTATAATAATATGACCAGACAAAAAGACTTCCAAATATATCTTCTATACCCTTTTACTAGTTTCACATCTATCTAAAATTTACTCTTAAATTTGCTGGGTAAAACCTCAATACATTTCATTACCAAATACAGAACAAGTTGAAACATCACAGTAAAACAGTCCCTAATTAAGATCTGACATTTTATCTTGATTTGTTCTATAACAGTAATTTTATCCAGTGACCCCGCTTCCAGTCAATGTATCATAGCAGAGCCCAGAGTGAGGACAAAGGATAAATGGCACGGGGGTGGTGGCCTACACTGACACTCACAAAGGCCAGCTGATACGGCCTAAGCAGAGACAGGGGGGATAAAGTTCCAAATCCCATTTACACACCAGCTTCTACTAAATCAAAGGACCACCAGAAGGACGCCTTATGTCTGAGGTGTCGTGTGTAGGCCCTTCCTTAGTTTTTGCTATTTACACACCCTTTCATCCAAAGGGATAGCTCTCTAGTAGAGACGCACCTCCAGGGTATACGCCAGCCTGAGCACACCAAACACACATCTAAATATAACAAGATAATAATGAAACAATGCAAAGTATAGCAAATGAATAAAAGTAAAGGAATAGGATTAGGGATAGTTAAAGGATAAAGGAATCAGATTAAACAAATTATACAAAGTATACGCAAATATACCCGCAAGACTTCCGGTGTCCATTCGCTCACATGACAATTCTGAGACCTTGTGATGGTGTTTGTAGAGCAAACTAAAGATTATGAATCAATTACGCATTTTATAACGAATGTTTCCAACAAGGTATGGATATTGGTAAAATCAGTTTAGATTCTTTCTGCTATTGTCCTCTGCTGTGTGTTTGAGTGTAGCATCAGCTGGCCAGTCTAAAGGGCAGCCAAAGAGGAAATGAGTTTGGGTGAGATTGTAAAATTGCTTGTGTTCCCCCCAGATACCGATAATAAGCAAATGTACACAGATGATAACCATAGACTTTCATAACATGGTATATGAATCAGGTGAGCGCTGCAACCCTAGATACTTCCTAGCCAATGTCTGTTGAATTTAAATTACAATAAGTAATTTAAATAAACAGTAATTGGTAAAATGTCCTCTGCTGCCTAACAATTTTCTAACCCAATTCCAACATTTTTGAATAAACTAACAGTTCCTTACTGATAGCAAGTGGAACGTGCAGGTGGACGTAAAAGTCAATTCAGAAAACTATGTCAGTTATGTTACATTAATGTGCACTCAGTGAGAAATTAGGATTTATAAGACTTTGTTTAAAGGTTGTAACTTTTTATTGGGATAGTGATTTGTACAGCAGGGACTGTGGTAGACTAGTGGATACTACGGACCATAAGGTTCAGGGTTCAAACCCCACCTCTTCCAAGCTGCCACTTGTGTTGAGTCCTTGAGCAAGGCTCTTAACCAACAATTGCATTGACTATAAGATTGTACGAGTTGTAAATCGCTCTGGGTTAAGAGCATGTGCTAAATGCTGTAAATGAATGGGACATAAAACACTATACATGTTAAATTGGATACTGGAATTTTTCACCGTACCAAAAGGCAATTAAATATAATTGTCATTTATGACAATATACACAAAAACGAGTAAACCTTGACATGTTGCTACGTTCCACAGTAAACTTCGGGAGTTTAAAAAAAACAGCAGTTGACCATGTTATAAGTCAGGGAATACATATTGCAGTATTGCAAGGAAATTATGCCATACTAAGAAAATAATGGGCTTGATGGTGGAAACGGGTTAGAAGCATAACAATCACGCATATTAAAGAGAGCAGATGTTTGGGTTTGCAGTTCAGGTGTGTATGTCATTGTGCATGTCTATTTTCTATCATGTTACTTTGTACACAGAAGCACCGACACATAAAAGTTCTAAATCATAACAATTAATAAAAAACCCATCTGTTAAGAGGAACTAAAGCAAAACACCATATTGCTTATAGTACCTGCTACTTTAATATAAGAAATACAAAACATGATAATTATCAGGCAAGAGTTTAAATATATAAATGTCATAGAGCCTAAATATTTAAAACCAATGTTAAACTTAATTTGCATTTGTTTGTTAAAAGTCCTGAACAGTGCCTTTTCCTCAAAGTCAGTCTTTAAATGCTGGTGTTCAGATCAGATTAATTATCTATTTATTTAAATATATTTAATTATCAATCTGGTTCACAATATTCATTGTATTTTCATAGTTTTACCACTGCACTTTCATTCATTTTGTGTGCACAATTTTTAAATTCCAGTAATTATTTAACATACATGATACGATTAGATTTCAAAAAGTTCTACCGGTGTATGTATGCCTAATTTAATAACCATATAAAATGTACTGCTAAATATTACTGACCTTTTGCCGAATTTAAATCAGCAACACAGGCAAAGGACGTTATGCACAGTTAATCGATCTAACCCAACATTGATTAAAAGGCTATGCCTGTGCCAGTAATACCAATTTACCCTTTTGTCACACAGTCTGTACTGTTTTACAGTACAGCCCATTATGAAACATTGTTTAATACTGTAAACACTTTCTTCCTTAAATTCCATTCTCTCGATTTCAACCAACTACAATGATGGATGGTGTGCTATAGGATGTATGGAGCAGCAGAAGGTGAATAGCATACATTGGGGTGCAGGGTGAGGACCTTACATACTGACTGAGAATGGGGAGATGGTCCCTTAAGGCATTGAGCCAGCTGTTGGTGTGAGCTCAGACACCATCCCCAGCCATTGTTAGCCTGAGCTCGAACCTTTCAGCAGGCCATGGTCAAGTCTGTGGGGGAAGACCTCACAGCTGACTGGGCAAATATGAAGGCCCAGAGGGACACAGACGGGCACATAGGCAGTCCCTCGGTTCACAAGCTGTTTCCGTGGCTCAAGTGGAAATGTGAGGCAGAAATGCAAACATCTTAACGCACAGTCTGTCACATATATCTGTGAATAATTTTCTTAGAACAGCACCCAAAAAGCTAAGCAGAGGTTTAGCCAAGTAGTTCAAATCAATTTTGACATATCCTGATGTAAACAGAATCAGACATTTTCCACTAATCATAAGCCATAAATAGACAATAGCTTAGTTAACTGTAAAACGTGCATGAAAATGCTCTAAAAATTGGTACAGCACCATGCAATACCATTTGGTCCACACCTAGTTGGTCAAGGGGTTCACCCTACAACAAAAATACAGTATTATGTCATCACCTTGCAAGACAAGAACAAGCCACTAGAATTCAGAAAAACTTAACTTTCTAACTAGTAGTTTGTCACATTGATTTTTTTCTTCCGTGACAATACGAACAGCAATCAGACCTTTTCTGGGCAACTTTTATATGTGCTACTGACATCTAATATGTAGAGTCAGATCAGAATTCAACACATGTAGGACATGCCGTAAGCTTAATGATCAAGAACTAACAGCTTTGCTATGGACAATCACACAAACTGATCACTTGGTAATGAAAAATAGGTTAGTTAGCATGTTGCCAGCTGGTACGTTCCAACCTTTATCCACTAGGTTACAGGATACAGGCAACACTGATAAGAAACTATTTCAATAATACTGAGCACTTTTACATGCTGTGTCAACTTGGCCTACTTTACTGATCTGAAGTTTAAACTTTAGTTTAACCCAGAACTGATCAGACACACTCGAATATCTTGCAAAAAGCCTTCCCAGAAAGATACTGACCATAATAAACAGCTCAGATGAAATGTCTGATACATATTCGACAAAATATCTTAGCCACTGTTACAAAACATGATAAATGATAGTTTAGTAACATATCAGAAAGCTTATACAAGTAATCGTTTTTTAAAATGCTTGTTCAAGGAAATTAAGTTAGCAAGCATGAGATGTGTTTGTCTATTCTGCTTTGTGTCAGAATTGAAAGCCCTGTGCAGGAGCATTTAACTGTAACATTGCAATATCAGTTCAGAGAGTGGAAAACTACTTCATACTTTTGCATTATGTTGCATTTCACGTAGGACAAAAATGTATTGTTAATTTATTTAGAATACTGGTGGTAGATACTAAATGAATGCATTATTATAATACTTATATTTATTATAATTACAGTTCATTTTGCTGTTGCAATATCCAGAAGAATATTGAGAATAAATATTTTGTAAATGCCCAATGCTTCTTTTTCATTCTAATGCATTTTCTTATGTTTCCTTTGTGAAATAAACTATTATTCTTACATGAACTACTATTTTGAAAAAGCACCGATATCAGAGCCTGAAATGGCTTCAGAAGCATCTTTACCAGCACGCGGTTTTGGTTTCAGTAGCACATAGGAAAGTAGGCCAACTCAGCATTAAAACTGGACCAGAATGCCACAAAAAGAACAAACCAGTTTCAAATATGATTAAAACAACTTCATTTGCGTCACTTTCAAATGCAGTATAATCGTAGTCTGTGAAACACTGTCATTACAGGAAAGTTAAACTCCTCCCTTACCTCACAGTGTTTGATTAATCACATGGTCTGTTTGTCTTTGAAAAGTGGCAATAGAAACATTTCCTCAAAGAACACCAGACAGGACCTTCTAAATTCTTAATGTGGAAAAAGCTCACTGTGGACTAATGAAACAACCTAAAAATAACACATGCTTCTACTTCATTCACAATAACTGCTCTGAACAGACTGGTGGCAAAACCTATACATAGATGTCGTATTCACTTGCATTGCCACAAAATGCAGTCTGCCTTTACAAACATTTTTAAAAGAATGGATAGTTTTAAAAAGTTCATTGAACTTCAGTGTGATACTATAATAGGATGACACCATTGCAATTGCAAGTCAGGTTATGACATTTCTTCCCTCTGAGATACTCGAATAAACTAAACAATAAACTGTGAGTGGTATTATAGAAAAGACCACAGTCTGCCTAGAACAGTACAGTACAGCATGTAACATTGTACTTAAAAAGGGGGATCAAGTTTATTTGTTCGTCGCAATGGGCATCAGTGATTATCTTGGCGACATGTACATGGTTACATTCACACACAAGTTCATCTCAGGACCAGACACACAGATACACAATGACAATTTAGAGTAATCAATTACCCTAACACTCATGTCTTTGGACTGTGGGAGGAAACTGGAGTACCCGAAGTAACCCTACGCAGACACAGGGAGGAAATGCAGACTAGA